>JAMBLF010000354.1:0-307158 GCA_030578115.1 Leucoptera coffeella
GATTCGCGGTTGGCATGACGACGCGAATCAAAGATCACGCGCTGATCCGCAAGGCTCTCGCAGCGCCATTTTCTATTCGCGTTCATTATGTTTGACATATTCAAGAAAGAGCACTCGCTGCCTCGTCATTGGCCGCCGCAGCGAGAGTTGCCCACGGCAAGACGCACTTGCCTAGGGTTGGGATGCTCAACCGAAAGTGTCAGAGAGTAAATACTCCAGATATATTTTAAGGGCTATATCAAAGTGAATTTTTAAGTTAGAGTATGAAGTATTTGCATAATTTTGTAGGAAAGCTGTAGAAAAAAGCATTTCAAGATAATAAGTAATGTAAGCTTAATCAACACCGATAGCGATATCTTCGTCAAACTAAAGCCTCAAATTTATTCTTAGCCAACTATGGCGAGAGAATATATAATTGGTCTGTTTATCCACGTAAATATCTTATGACCTATCCTAGGAAATCTGTAGCTTTCTCCGTCCTGTTTTTATTCATTTGATACCAAAACCTCAAATAAGTGCAATAGTCAATCGTTAATCAGAACTTATTTTATAATAGATGTTCTTGTATTGATAGAAGAATTATATAGATTTAATCTTGTAATTATACATTTGGTAGCATAAATATATCATAATGATTACCATTTGACATTTCTTGTTTGCTTAAATAATAATCGCTAAATTAGTAATATCGACTTACAAAATCGACCTAGTATAGCGTGTTGCCCATCACTAACCTAGAGGACATTTGAAAGTCATACAAAAGACGTGCGTTCTCTGAATTTTAATAAGTTGAAGTAATTCAAGCACGACACCCGTCGAAGTGCGCAATCGGTAATATCATAAATGCAGTCATTAGCGGCAACGATATGTACCTATTACAGACAGTGCCTGTACGAGCATATTGAAAGTGTTTGCCAATATTCCATTGATATCCCTTAGTATCTTAAACCTTAATAACCAAACGAAAGTCGGGATAGAATATTGTATTTACAAAGTTGTAATTATTATCCATAGTTACATTTACAGACGTTACAGTTTCATTTATTATACATTAGGACTTACAGTTTATTTTATTAAATATTTCCTTGGATCTTTAGTATGATTATCAGGATTCTGTAGACAGTAATATTAAATTTTGGTCACAATATGGGAGCTTATTGCAAAAGACAATATAGTTATGTATTTATCTTAGGCTCACACCTACAACAAGTCTGAAAGCATTCAACAGTATATTTATGATTCCAACTAGCGAGGATGGGGCTTACTTATATTCTCTCTTTCCATCTCCTAAATGTTTACAAAGTTATGAAATATTGCATTGTAGTTCTAACTTCTTGATGAAACTTCACAAAGTGTTGCAAGTGAAATCCGTAATTTCATAATCAACAACAACAAACAGATTAAAAAAGGTTATTCATCATTCTGCGATTTATTTTACTTATTTCGTTTAAAAGACAATTACTTGTATTGACCAATTTGGAAAAACTCAAACGACTAAACAGGTAAATGCATAATCATTTTGAAAACAAATGTCGATTAAAATTTATTATATTTTTAATAGAAATGAGTACTTTATGATTCGGAAGTTGTACTAAATTTACAACATGATGCGGATGGATATTGTAGGTTTAACATACGCGCTATCATAGTAGCCTAGACTAAAATATAATGTTTCTAACTCAGCATTTGTTCTACATAGCGAAGGGTGATCAAACTGTGTCTAATTTCTACCGATTCTACCCGATATTTACGCTAAAGTCGTTAATGTATTAAGGAATTTGGATTGTACCAATGATAGTAGTCATTACTTAAGTAATTAAAAGTAATGTTATTTAAATACACTCATTACGCATATTGTAGTAATAACTTATTAATAATAACATGTAATGTTATGATAGTGTAACATTGTTAACCATAATGTTTTGTCATGTATGGGCACTAATCATTATAGTTAGTGTAATGAGTAAAGCGTTACGTGATAGGAAATCTAATATTGCGTATTACAATATGCTGTCATTTTTTACATTTAGGATAAATAGATACGGTTATGTGGATAAATGAGTTAGTAGATTGACAAAATGAAATTATGTGGGTGAAGTGGAAGGGCGGATACATAGGGGCCGGCCTTATAGAACATATTACCGTCAAATAGACGCCATATTGAATAAGGGTTAGATGTACGTATAACCTCCGAGTGTGTAAGAAGAGGTGAAGTGTATGTGTGCCAAGGACTCTTCTGCAGGGAATAAACCCTAGCCTTCTACATAGACAATCCCTCTTACATGGATAGGCTCAAATCAGAGATGTCGCCTTTTTTCTGATCCTGTGTGTGTCGATTGATTATGAACATTTAAATTATCCGGTATAGACATTAAGGTTTACTATAAGTTTACTTTCGCTACCAAAGTATTGAGGCGTACCTAATATGTATATTAAATTAACCCACTTAGATGACCGCGTATAATCATTCCGCAACGGTGACTGATTCAATGTGTAATCTTAATGTTTATGACCACAATATTTTATACGTGTACCTACAAACACATACATTAGCTGCGAGCGTAATCGCATAGTATCGCTCTTACGCAACCATCCAGATAAGGATTCGTTGAATTCCACTAAAACTAGTCATAATCTGCATAAAAATGTTTCATATGCTAGTTTATAACATACGTATCACGCCTGTTTCCCTACAAAGGGATAGGCCGAAAGTCTTTCGCTTATTGACATCAATACACCTCATAGACACTCGGCTATTATAGGTACGTCTAGGGTCAACCCTTCACAATATGGCGTCTATCTGACTGTCATATTTCTTTGCGACAACTTCCGTGCAAACGTTATTATTATAAATTAAAATGATAAATTTAAAACATGATACATGACACTGATAAAACAACAAGACTAGACAGTAACTATGTCACACGTCCATTAACCCTGTCGTAGAAGTCAAAGATTTGCGATAGACCACCGTGTAGACACTGTGAAAGGTCTTTAGTCACTCAGAGCCGACGTTTCATCAGATAGGCAGTGGCAAACGTGACAGGTTGTAAGCCCATCTCCATTCACATGTATACTAGTCTGTCGTGTGCTAACTAAAACATTACTAAACCACAGATATCTATCAGAGCCAAAAGTAAAGGCACTTGTAGATGAATCTGATATTCTCAAAGACGTAATACTACGAAGAATTGTTGTGATTTAAGGAATTCAATATTTTCTTATTCTGTTATGACTAGCGATGCTATTGTTTCATAATAATATCTGTAGTTTTATCCACTATTGGTAAATATTTGTTACGTTGTTGTATACGTACCATTTTTCTAATAGAATCTAATCTATATATTGCTTGACAAGATGAATGCGTGTATTACTAACTTCTTAAGAAAAGAAAGAGAAGATGAAATATAAAGACCTTTAAGTTAAACGTATGTCCTGTCGTCACTTTATAGGATCGCCAACTGGATACCGTGTCGAAGAACAATTAGATTGAGTCCGATCCATCATCGCGGCCGTTAAGGCATTCCGAGGCGGCAGCTAATTGCTCGACAAATGTGCCGGACGCGCCTACTCGCTGCGTTATTTATTGCCCTCGTCCATACGGTTCCTGGTAGTTTGGGACCTCCAGGAATTGCTAGTAGCTGCCTTTCTTTCTAACAAGGCGACTGAAGCTTCAATCAATCAGCCTAGACTAGCCTACTGCTTGACGTAGGCCTCCCCAAGGGCACGCCACAAAACACGATCATTCATGGCCCTCTTCCAGCCACTACCAGCGACTTTGAGGTCATCGGTCGACCTGACGGGTCGTCCTACACTACGTTTGCCTTGTTGTTGGACGGAACTTTAGGAGCTATCTATCTATAACACAAACAATGATTCAAACAATGATTCTATCATACGAATAACAATGTATTCATACATTACTATCTATCTTTATTTCATGTATCATGCATGTATGCATAAACTTAACGCTCGCATTCTTAGTGATAGGCACAGAACATGATTTCCATTCGTAGTTGTTCACTGGTTCAAGCAACCACAAAACCAATATAAAATATTATGACTACCTCTAGTTGATCTGGCGCATGAATTATAGGTGAAGATTGCTTTTTTCTTTGATTCCATCACGTTTTTTGTTGGTGACAATTATTATGGCTTGGGTGAGATGGCGGCGTTTTTGCTGACCACAGCGGAACTAACTTGACGTGGTCATGGTTAAGAGTGACACATTGTTTTTTGCGATAAGTGGTCCCCTTTTTAAATTTTAGCTAAACTGGGTTTGGAGCATCATGGTTTTGGAATTTCCAAGAAAGATTTATCTAATTAGGGAAAGATGAAGAAAGTGTATTCATTTGTTTTATTTCAATCTGAATTATTTCGGTCCATTCTTTGGTATATTAATGTGTGTAATGCAGATATTTGTCCATTTACTAACACTATTTTTACTCCCCTTTTGACCATAGTATTTGTAGTTTTGACATAGTATGTCTTCGTCTCTATAACAGATGCAAGCTATGCCTATGCATTCTAAGCTTCTGTTATACCATGACTTTCAAATCACACCATATGATTACGACCACCGTCATCACTACATTCTAGTACCGATTGTTAATGTATTCATTACTTCTATAGGACCACAATGAGCAAAAGCCTTGGTTGTGGACAATGGAGACTTTACTTGAACGTTAATTTATTCTAGTGATATACAATCTGAGGTTGGCCTTACAATTTGCGTCTTAGTGTTCGTATGGTCATTATAGAATAGCTACATGCATAATATTACTTGGGAAGACTGTATATTTAATAACAAATATGCTTTATATGTATAGATTAATATATGTATTTGTTGGTTAAGTAGAAGGGCTGTTACGTAGGGGCCGGCCCAATAAAACATGACAGTGAAATAGACGCCAGATTGAAAAAGGGTGACGTTAGAAGTACATATAACCAACAAGTGTGTATGAGGAGGTTTATGAGTGTCAATGAAGTGAAAATGATTTGTCAGGACCGGGACAGATGAGGATCCGTGATGTCTAACTACAGGGAATCAGACGTGATGTGTATGTATGTAGATAAGGTTTAATTTTGAAGGTGAATCATATTTTAACTTTTTAGTGTAATCCATTAATAGCAAGTTAATTTCATAGATTGTAAGCTGCGTAGTAGTAAAACTTGCATTTCCATGAGAATGCAAGTTTTTATTGTAATGAACTATGAAATTTTAGTGCCAAGTTACACGTACCTATTCCGCTAATTTCAAATGTCATTAACTGTTGGTTTTTGTTTTTCAGGTATGCTTATGTTTTGCCTTGACTTCTGATCGTTATGCGTGAGTAGATTAATTAAGTAGGTAACAACTTAGACGACCCTGGATAAAAATCATTGCACTATGACCTACAGTAACTTAAGCTGAACGACTAAAATACCTTTAGAGGTGGCTTCGTATTATTTAACAACTCAAAAAGTTAAAACAGAATTTGTTGTCAGTACTTACATTAAGTGCAATAGACAATATATTATGGAAAATAATTCAATGCTCATCAAAAAGGATGAAATGTAGTCGTACACCAAAATATAGCAAAGGTTAGGTTTGGGTTGGGACTGTATTATTTTGGTGTACAAAACAGTAGTTTTGGTAGGCGTTTAAACATAAGACATATATTATTATTATATTAATAAAAGCGTTTATTTACAGCCACAAAAACATACACAATATAAAACTTGTGCGAGTTATTGTCGCAGTTTATCATTCAATATAGATATATGTAGATTTCATTTAAGTGTTCAAATATGTCAGTCTGAAAAATATTATCTCACACATTTTATCGCCATCAACGTAACCGATTACACAACACATTTGAATACTGAAGACATTTATGCGGAACACGGTCACGACTTCTGCCGCTGTTTGCCGAACAAATACACAATTTGAATATTGTTATTGCAAAGATGCTCTCGAGTATTTTTGGAAGTCACGCCGCGAGGGAACCGGTGTGTTACGTAAGCGATCAGCGATGAACGTTTTTTGCCCATCTTCAACTGACGGGCTCGAAGGCTAGTGTGCACGTAGTAGGTTTAAGAGTTACCAAAATTAATCATTAGTTATGAAATAAGTAGTGTTTTTATTAGGCATTTTGATCATATTTGTGCATCACACACAATCCTTCGATTTAATCGAATCCTTGTGAGTGACTTTTGCCAGAAAATCTAATTTGTAGTAAGTCAGCATCGTACGTGCTAAATTTTAATGCTATGCTATATCGTTGTTTTTGTAAAGTATTTCGCTATTTCTTACCTTACCACTCCATTTACCAATATCCTTATTGAAAGGATAAAGGGTTTTTCCATCCTATAGTTGAACCAAAGAAATTCATGCTCTTATCAATATTAATTAAGCGACATACACTGCAGCGCAGCGGCATTGTTGTGGAGGCAATGTGTCTTTCTCCTTATCGTGCCGATCAAAATATGTGTGGAGTAAGTAAAAAGAATGCTTCTGAAACGCGCCAGGCATTCGGTATTAATTAGGTGTTGTAAGGCTGCCCATTCGGTAGTTTGGTCACGTCGCGATTACCATATCTTCAGCTGATTAAAATGCGCTTACAATATCACGTTTTTGACGCATCTAACTCACAAAAACATATGTAATGTCATCCCCTAGAAAAAGTTATATTATGACATGTGTGTCATAACAACAGTGTTGCGTTGACAGTTGATATGTTGATAATTTTATACGTTTAGCTGTTTTTTGCTTGGAATCTACCGAAAGATTGAACGGGATCTTGGGAAATCAAAGCCTAACCTTTAACATATTTAAGACGTTTTTTAAACTTACTTAAATTGGTTAGGATTCCCAAGTGTATCGCTTAATTGAAATAGTTATTGAGACGCTACTTACTAGCTAAATTCTCATTAAAGTATAACTAACTAAACAATTTAAAAACTTAATGAACTTTTGCATTCATACATATTTGTCTTCGTTAATACCATTCAAATAACAGAGCTACAAAGTTAATATTCACAATTCTCTTCTTTACAAAGTGTCACTTCAAAGAGGACTTTATTACTGAATACTAAGATTGTTTTCCATTTACCCAATATGGTAGTGGGGCAGGTGCTGGCAGTAAGGGAGACGTGGCACGTGCCAAACGCAGCCTGTCTAATAACTTCCTTTTTTCAAGCCCTTACCTGAGTCTTTACCTCGTGAGCTATTTTTGGTATATGCTCAATATATATAGTCTATTCGCGTTAAGTAAATAGTGACGTCATGATATATAGACGTTAAACTGACCAATGAGACGTTAGTAAATGAGAAAACAATTCACATCGACCAATTGCAGACGACAGCTGTCACGTCTCATTGGTCAAATCGTCGGGACATGATGACATCACTATTTTCTTAATGCGAATGTACTATTGCTCGTTTCTTACAGTTTAGGAGTTTAATTTTAAACAAAACCAATTTCAGTAACACATCAAAAATTTCTGTATACTCTATACTGAATATATGAGGTCTGCCTAATTTGATGTGACTAGTATGTGTGTGCAATTGTAATGAAAACGTTAGTTTACATATGTAAGATAAAATTCAGCTTGATTTGAATCGTACCTGCGTTTGCGCATACTATTCTGAAGTTTAATTTCTAAAGTCTTAACTTTTGTAAAAACTGCACACAGTATAAAGAAATTTGCAAATAACACCACATGCGAGTAAGAAATAGCCATAAAATGTAATGAGTACTTAAGTTCCATGTTAGTACTCTTAAATTGTCGTGTTGCCTATGATCGGCACCTCGAGGAGGCTATTTGGCCCAATTGGTAGGGCTCAAATGGCCGGGTCGCCCCTGGCTAATGGGCCCCTGCGGCAGGCAGCTGTTAAGGGCCGTTGAGCAGCCGAAAGGCTTTCCAAGGGGCGAGGTACAGATCCCTATCGGAAATTTATTAAAAAGTGCATGATGTATTGCGAAGTGCATGTAAATAGTTTTTGTCAAGTTACCTTGCTTAAATGGAAGATCAATGCGAGATAATACTTCAAAGTATATCAAATAAATGACTACTTCATTAAGGTTACAAAGTGATTAACTAAAATGTAGCTAGATTAAAAACAGAGATATTTGAATGATTCATTACTTCCAATACATTCTGCAACGAATTCTCAAGTTATAAGCGCTCAAATAAATCACCCATAGGCTTACCTCATCGCGACCACAGAGCTGAAACAGTGGTTTCTTCTCCGAGCATGAGCAATGGCCGCCGCGTTATCAATCAAAGTGCATGTGCTTTTTGTGTGTGGAATGTCTGTTCCCGCTGAATGGCGAATCGCGTGCGTTGAGACTCCTCCCTCGCGCCATGGCCCCACGTGCCGCAATTATCGACTTTCATTTATTATGTTATTATTGACGCGCTCCCAATTAATAGCCTCGGCTAAAACCTCGTTGTCAGCGGGTTAATGGAAACGCACGTCTTAATATCCAGCGGCGTGCCATCGGATTGAACAATTAATTGTAAGTGCTCGGCCGTCGTGTAGATATGACTGAAATTTCTTTGTGTATTCGCCACTTTTATTTATTGGTCTCGTTTCGGCAGACGCTCGCTTCTTATAATGCTTTAATGTTTTCACACGGAAGTGTTTTGTTTTTGTAAATTTCAATGTCATTGTCTTAGATACATCTTTTGTATGTAAACATTAATATTCTTGTTTCTACATCCCAATGGCATAAGCAGATATCATAGATTGCTACTTTGAATAATCCCGTCAAATCTCTCGCCTAGTTCACGTTCGATAACCTTCTAATGGATGCTTTTCTGTCTTTCACAATAAGGGGTGTCAAAACGACTCAGAGAGACAAATTAATGTGAATCTTAAATAAAATAATAATTTCTATAAAAAGTCATTGTCTAGATCATTTCTTTATTTAAAATTAACAACATATACTATCTAAGTTTTTACCTCTATGGTTGGTCGTGAGGTTAATTCCCAAAGCGATCGGCTAAGCGGCTAATGGCTTCTTTAAAACAATAACACAATTAAAGACATGGCCGATGTTGCGATAAAGGTAGACAGCTATCTCGACTGATCCCAATGGGCATTGGTAGATACGCGGCGTTACGTCATCGCATCAGATAAGACCCATAGTGCGATTGTTTATAGTAATTGCCTTTTGAACTAGAAAGTAGATATCAGTCAAGGTTTTAGTCTTGTATTTTTAGGGTATATCAGAAGTAATTATTTAACATTTTTAAGATACTTAAATAACTTAGTGAAGATTGTTGTAATGCCCTTGTAGGTTGGTAGATCATAACAACTGCAGCATAACTTAGGCAGAGCCTGATTGTAATTAATTAAAAATAATTCATAATATATGTTATAAGCAAATATTACAAACACCAAACGCCGTAAACAAACCATTTATATAACATTTATGCTTATATGTACATTCAGACAAATTCTGACTCCAGACTCAAAGTTTAACCGAATTAATATTTTCATACAATATCAAATCGTACTTTTCTTAAAAACTTAAGTTACGTAGTGACTTACCATTCATTCAATATCACTTCATTTTGATGTGAAAACAGTTTTTATACGTTTAACTAATATTTATGAGCCTTATATTAATAAAAACCGTTTCATTTCACCCTACTAGTAAAGCCGCACTATATATGTTAAGTATGAGTAAATCTAAGCATACTCCACCGCATGACCTAGCCTGAACTCGAGCAGAATGCAAGCTCGCTTGTGCAGTTTCTGGATCCGGTTTGGAGATGACTCAGCGACCTTCGACGACCTCTCTCTATTTGTTACTCCTTACTGTATTGTAGAGTTTGTTGTTGCACGATAGGTAGGTATGTATCGTCTGTATTACATGTAATAGGAGTGTCGGTTGTTGTCCTACGGAGGGTTAACTATTTGAAGTTAAAAACTATTAAAAGTTCATTAGGTTCGCTATTGATATTCAAATACTTTTGCTATTGATATTCATTGTCATTAGTTTGTGGTGCTGAGATGATTATATATAAGTACATACACACCTCAATCTCATAGAGGTACCTTTGTTACATTTATCCTGCTAAGCTAAGGATGGAAGTAATATTTAATAGTAATATAATAAATAGCTGTTAGTGTTCCAATCGCATAAAAAGTTCAGTTATTTTAATCTCTGATTAGCAGGGAAAATAATTTATTTATTTTCATATAACACTTATTTCAAATATTAACATACTGAAAGTAATAACATATATCCATGAATTGAATTTATTCACGACAAGCAACAATGGTCTTCGAACAATGCGTAATTACAGAGTAATACACATCAATTATGTACAAATTATACTATTCAGTAGAACTACTAATTATCCTAGTAATCATTACTTGGCGACAACTGGCACTGGTGGCCTGGTTCTTTCTATTCAATTTACTGTAGAAAAGTATAAGATTATGCTCAATTATACTAAGGGAAGAAATTGTAATATTAAGACTAGATCTCAAAATGTAATGTTTATGTAAGATAAAAATCCATATGTGTGTATTTTATACGCTATTTGCATTTTAAGACTAAAACTAAAGGTAGACGGAATCAATTGAGTAAAGGGCTAGTTGTCTCCGATATTCTATAGTAAAGATATCACAACTCCTATAGTTATATGTATAAGAGATGTTTAGGAGAAAAAATTGAATCAATGTTTGCATACATGGCAAAGTCTACGATGAAGTTAGTAGGTTTACAATTTACCGAATAGAGTACCCGCCACATAAGGTGGCAGTTGGAGGCGTCGCCACAGTCGCGTAATCCAGTGTTGCCAGTAAACACGCCAAAACTAGCACTCACTGTGCCATACGGCTCGATACATTATATTGAGGTTTCATTTGTAACGATCTTTGGTTGCAGAGCTATAAACTCAAATAAAACAAATTAATATACCAAAGTCAAAAGTCAAAATATTTTTATTCAAAATAGGCCCTATCATAAGCTCTCTTTGAAAGTTATTTTATGATCTAAGTACAAATTAAAAAAACTATATATTGACAAAAGGAATATATATGAGTGAAGTGGAAGGGCGGTTACGTAGGGGCCGGCCTAATAAGACATATATGTAACAGTCAGATAGACGCTATATTGAAAAAAGGTGACGTTAGGAGTACCTATAACCGCCGAGAGTGTATTAGAGAATGTATGAATGTCAATGAAGCGAAAGTGGTCTGTCAGGATCGGGACAAATGGGGATCCGTAATCTCTGCCTACCCCTCTACAGGGAATCAGGCGTGATGTGTATGTATGTATGTAAAAAAACTATTTCAAACATGGCACTGAGCATTGTCTTTACATATTTTTACCGAGGTTAGTTCACCAACCATTTCGGCTGCTCAAGATGCCACGTCATGAAGACCACGACCGCTCTGATAAGAGCGTAACGATTGAGAAGAAGAAGTTCAGCGGAGACCCTTGGAGAAGAACTAACAAGAAACTCCAGAAATCAATTTATTATAATCACCCTTAACAAACATAAAAATTACAAAGAGTGGGCAAAAAACACAACGCTGGTAATACTAAATTTACCTTTCATACAAAATAACACGCAATGGCGGAAACGTCAAATTTAGTTCCAAGTTTGGCTACTGCCACCTTATGTGGCGGGTACTCTAGGTGCTAGTTAGGTCTTGAGAATGATTCGCTAAATGTCACAGTGACATGTTGCCCAAATCTCGTGTTAATTATAAAATAGAAATGAGTCACAAATCAAACAGTGTTGTTATTAGGCAGCCCACGCGGTTGCATCACAGCGTGCCAC
This sequence comes from Leucoptera coffeella, assembly GCA_030578115.1. Lineage (NCBI taxonomy): Eukaryota > Metazoa > Arthropoda > Insecta > Lepidoptera > Lyonetiidae > Leucoptera > Leucoptera coffeella. The sequence goes on from JAMBLF010000354.1 coordinate 11,791, forward strand.
GTCCATTGCTGGGCCACTAAGCAACGTGTAGAGATAAGCGCACGATAAACATGCAAGCGATTAGACATACTGGTTAGGTGTCGGTTATAAAATTTAGATGGTTTCAGGGGTTTTCTAACCTTTAAGTATGTACAAGAAACACTAATCAGGATGTTGTGAAACTATCGCAGCAAGTTAAAGCATAGTATTGCCTATTACCTACGGTAAATACACGAAAAGAAAAATCCACTATTTACTAGAAAGTTTGTACCTTTGACAGGTAGTATTACATGTCACCGTGTGCAAGCATAAACATGAGTTAATTAACGTGTATTTCGTGCATTAATGCATGAATAGAGATCCAAAGTGTAAGCAAATAGTGTGGCAAAGGTGTTATTGAATTGAATTTTCATGAGGCGAAAGTGTCTGCAACAGGATTATTAAACATGTCCGCCCATGCCCGTAGAAAGGGCTGCATGGAATATTTTGGTTGGGTTAACTGTGGGTTAGAGTTTTCTCTCTGTGTATAATTAGGTTTCTATTACATTAATAATCATAGAGAGTTTAAGGTATGAAGAGCTAACGAAGACACACCATTTCCGATTCTAATAAACTAAATCGTTTTACTGAATTCATACAACTTTGTTACTGCAAATTGACCTAAACAGTTTCACAAGTTTATCTTTCCTAAACTGTTCAACAGCCAAACTATCATTCTATTACTTTTTACTAAATAATCAAGGTTGATAATGAAAAGGTGTGATACAATGTAGTTTTTTACTTAGGTATTTATTTACTATATTGATTTCATGCAAGTAAATGTCAGTACATTAAGTCATAGATCCCATGAGCATTCTCATAGCGCAGGCTCATTATTTCCTTTTATGCGCGCATAAATTGGTTGCAATCATATCTGGCACGTCTCTGAGCTGAGTCTGTTTGTTTCCCACCATCGCTTCTAGCCATTGCAAAGTGGAATGCTGAAACAATAAGAGGCACTATTGATTTTATTATTGAGGTGTACCACTAAAGGAAATTGCGAAAGCAAATTATTTTGTTTGAAGTACTCTGTTGCTTTGTCATTTTATTTGTAGTAGAATGAAACTAGCCGGCATTCTGTTGGATATGACGTAAGAAGCGGACAAGAGTGTTCTTCCACCTTCCCGCCGACTAAGATCCTAAATAGTCATCTTGTTTAAATTGAATTGAATTTACAAGGTAGTCGTGATCTTAAATAATTTCTAAAGCTAGTAGGACATAAAATGCATTTATTTAAGTTTAAATACTCGTATGTGTTCATAGGTGATGTGAATATTCCTTAGATCACATTTGTGGAAACAGTAGAACACATTCACTCATTTTTGGTTGATTCTGGCAAACCACTATCGTTTCATAGATATCCATACACCGTCGCATACAAAACATATGGTACACGACAGTTTAACATCTGTCAAAGTTTCGAGTATATTGCATCTTAGCACTTTCGAACTACTAATGTCCCATTATCTTCCTTACAGCCAAATAAAGCCTGACATAATTATGCTTATGTATAGTGCTATGTCTGTATCAGAAGTATACTTATGTATGCCGCATTTCGCATAGATGCAATCATGGGCTAATGCGAGGCGCGGCCTTGATCTTAGTCACGCGACTCTGTCGTCGCAGCCGCGAAGCCTCTCAACGGCAGTGGCGATCAACACTACAATCCATTTTGTACCTAGGCTCTGATAAGTCTGGAATGTACATAGAGTAATGTAGCTCAGTAAACGTAGTGTAGGCCTACCAGATATAGGCTGTATTGGCTGGATAAGGGACATGAGATTGGCTGTGCTTTGCGACGTGTGTAGGTATTGGTGTGCTGTGTTGCCCTTTTGTGGTTCCGTCATAATATCAGCGTTACGATTGTCCACCATTTGTAACACACCTAGCTGAATCGGAACCTTTTATTGCACCGCAATGGCACACACATGAACTACTTGTGTGTTACAAACTGCGTTATATTAAGTTGTATTATGTCTTCGTGTGTATCTTGTAGTTGTGAAATAAACGTTTTTATTATTATTGTTATTACATACCCTTACGTAATAATGTCTAATAGTGGACAGTAAGGCAAACTTTAAATAAACTGCTACTAACCACCGTTACATACAGACTTATTGTTGGCAAATAGTTAAATAAAATATGTAGTCAACATCATATATTACATAACAATAACTTTAAGACAATTATCTCTTATTTTAGTAAAGAGGTTCGCGTGTCCATCTCAGTAATTGCGGATTTAGCAATTTATGACCAAATCGAATCCACTTTTCGTCAGTCTTTAAGGTAACGTAAGAGTTAGTGTCCGACCTCGTTCACAGATATTTTAACCCTAATTGTTACATTAAGTGTCCTAGGGTATATTATTGTGTCTATTAATTATATTATAGGTAATTTATTTTTAATTACTTACAATATTTAATTAATAATTACTAATATTCGTATCTTTTTTTTCATAAGTAAATGTTTTTTTTACTTTCAATAAGTGATAATAATGATCTTTATTGAAACAAAAAATGATTTCATTACAATCGCTGCAAAAGGGATGAAAGGACGCGTGAGGATATGTTTATATATTAGGTATGACATTGAGTGATAGAAGGAACATTAGTGGTACATAAGTTCCGGTCTGAAAAAGGATGTAATTGTAAAAGGCATACCTAGATGACTAAGATATGTTATGCTAATAGAAGTCTTTATGTCAATAGTTTTAATTAGTTCAGAATATGTGGAGTGCCGGGTGACTAGTGATTAATCCTTCGCCTTAAATGTTATGACTCCCACATTGACTTAGTGAGTAATAAAATGTCAGATGATCTCATTGTTAACTATACCAATCTTATTACGTACCTACCGAAAATAGGATATCTCAAATTACTGATTAAATCGTGTAGTTTAAAACCAAGTATCATATTTGGAGTAATCTATGTAGATTTCAATTAAAGGCTCGCATTTATTGACTGACGTTTAATTATGATTGTTAAATTTGTATCATATTTAATTTTTTTTTGTATAACATTTTTTTATCTTGTATAGTCTATTATTAATATTATTGTAATGCAATGTGGAATCCCAATAAAGGATTATTATTAATATTTAAATATCTGAATCTTACTATCTTAAAACATATTTGTTTTATGTATAACATACTCGTACATACACAACCTCACCGGTCACTCCCAAAAGAATAAACTTCGAGGTACTCAAGCCATAATTTACAGTCGCTAACGGTGTGGGAAAACATCGTGAGGAAACCTGCCTATCCCTCAGGATAGGTAATAGTCAGTGCCTATATGCGGCGATACGGTTCACTACATATCACGTTGGGTGCTGTCTATCTAGTGATACGCGGGCTTCGAATGACCCATACCTAACATGCCTTCGAAATTTCGGAGATGGGCAAACAAGCCTCTGACTACCCCGCCATAATTAAAAAAAAAGGGAGTGTGTATACACAAGTCGTGAAGCGTATGTATGTATGTAATCAAGCCCTAAACTAGTGATCATACTTCAGTGGTTGCTAGCCCACCATCCAATGAGGAGTAATGGACTCTAGTACAGCACTTTCCCCACCACTGCAGTCAGTGAGGCGGTAAATTGTGCCGATGGATTTTCCTCCCACGTCGTACGTGGTTGGTTGACCAGTTGGCCTTAGTGCCTACAGTCTGGTCTAGATTTAGGTTAGGTATAGCTCACTTACTTATAGGTATGCTAGAGGTGACCTGAGATTTATATATTGAAAAGGAAAAATATTAATTCAATACTAACTACCTGAGAATGTTCAATCAATGAAATTTCAAACAATAAGCAGAGAAGTGTTGACTACTTAGGAAGAAAGTTCTTTGAGGGTTTATTCCAATAAAAAAATTAAAGGATATGTTAGTGTTGTATACGTTGCTAAACTTATCGGGGTAGTTAGAGATACCGTAACAATACCAACGAAGTTTCCACAGGACTTGACCTCTGAAAGACCACGTTATCAAATAGATAGACCCTACGTTATACTCAGCTTATGTCACTATTCAAAGATTATCTGTATTTCCTTTACGGGTGATAAGTATGTGTTCTCTCGATGTTATCCCTCGCCGAAATATGCGGTGTTTATAGCTTAAGTTAACGGTGTCGAAGCGACCACGTCCACTAAGTCAACCTGTTTGTCTAAAAATAAACTAGAGCAGAAACAGAGCAAAAATTCTGTAAAAACTGTTGCCTTATAAACCGCCTATGGTCTCGTGATGGGATATACTATATTTAGTTATTAACGTTAATCTGTAATTAAGGGTATATCCTCATATGAAAGGGAATAGCTATCTTCATATTTACACTATACTATCATAGACTAATTCTTTAAGAAGCATAATTAAGGCGTCTTCGCAGGATATAAACGGTACTTATCACCTATATTCTAAAAGCACCAAACACCATTCTAAATTTGACAAAAGGTTCTTAGTAACCTCCGTGAGTCTATCCCTTTGAATATTATACACGTGTATTCTTTATATCTATCCTCGTCTTAAGCTCAAGAGCGGTCCCACCGTTAACGTATGATAGTGAAATATTACGTGAAGTTATAACGTGAGAACTTGTGATGTAGAGATTAACCTTGGCATTCGGACTTGACTCTGTGAAGCATAAACATAACAGTTTTGTCTTAGTAATACCTTGCCATGTTTTATGAGGAAGATAAAGTTTTATAGAAAAATAGAATTAATTGAGAATGTATAGTGATAGCTGTGAATCGAAAGTAATTTGTTGGATACGAGACGAATCCTACATACCTGCCTACCCCTTTATAGAGAAAAGAACGTGATGTGTATACATGTATCTGAAATCTATTAAAATATAAGCAAAGAACTTGTTAGCAATATGTATTTATGCATTTGAAAGCCATCACAATGCTTATAATCTTAATACTCTGTCATGGAGGTTAAGTATTTAAAGTTTTAAACGCTATGGTTTTCCCAATTAGTATGCTTAGTCTCGTGCAACCTTCACTTCTATACTTCTATACATTTCGTTCCGTCCTTAGAGTATTTTTATAATATTTTCGCGACATGCTAAGCACTGGCCTCGAGATGTGTCTTCAATACTAAGTGCGAGGCTCTTGTACGTTCTAAGAAGCGAATATGTGTCATAACTATTTACGTATACGTGAGTCGACATTGAGAGGATGGTTACTAAGTAACAATGCCTGTGAGTGTTGGTTAACTCGCTAAAAAAGTGATTGTGAGAGGAATGCTACAAAAACCGAATAGATGATGAATTGAATCTAATTCGGAGTGATCGAGCGATGTTTTGCTTTTAACTGATAAAAAATGGGTTGTAGATTTCGGGGACTAATAAATATTAGAATTCAGTATAGCTAAATATGTATTTTCTTGAATTAACGAAAATTTATGTACATACGTAAAACAGCTGAGTATGTAACTTAATTACAATTGGACGTGGTGTGTATTATGCTGCTATTGTTACTTACTAGTCAATGCATAAGTAGAATACCAACTAGGTGCCTTTCTTTCATCAGAGGCTTTTCTGCTACAGTTCGTAGGAGGTGACTAAAGGTAAATTAATTGATATAATAATCTAGCAACCTCTCACAGAGGTAACATAACGCCAAGACAATTACAACAGTTTTTGTCCACCCTAAAAGGAATGAAATGAATATGTGTGCTAAGAAATATAGTAAGTGTGTGATGGATTATTCTCGTATATTCACATTGTTATCGCAGTAGCCATGACGTAATGGCAAGCCTTGGCCGTTGGCGACACGACTCGGGTTTTAGCACGTTGACTCCGCTAAGTGGTCGGCGGCGACACGGCCTTGGGAATACTGCCTTAGGAAGATAAACAACACATCATCTGGGACATAAATACACTGCAACTAGCTACCGCTCTTCGTAGGGATTGTTTAAGGTATCTTTCAGAGTTAGGCTAGATCATCGCCCATGTTTATACCTTAATAATTTCGATAACTATGCTTAAGGTGACGAAGTAGAAATGTTTTGAATCTTTTGTCCAATAGGACGTAAAAACGTAAATAATGATAGGTATATTTTGATTTTGGTAGAGTTGGTCGGGTTAGGTCGCGTAGAAGTTATACAAATCAAAGTGGAGACATTCGTCTCGTGTGCAAAGCGTGAAGAACAGAAGAGCATGTTGGAGAACATTAATGTGTGCGAGTGAAGCAAGAGATATTTGACAGGATCGTTCCACTTGGCGATCAATAGTCTCTGCCTATTCCCTTAGAGACGTAGAGGCGTTACTATGTGTATATTGTATATATTTTGATCTTTGTACTTTATTTAAAATATTCATAGAAATCTGTACTTTTACTTACATATTTCGACTTTATCATTTAAGAATGACAGTAGAACAACATTAACCAAGCAGTACGTTTAGAATTTGCGTGCCTCACTCTATAAGTGATGCGTCTCCATCGCGTATGAAATGTGTATCTCATTATTGTGTCCAACTTTCATTGGTTTGTTCCCAAGGCGAGGCTTCGGATAGTTTCTCAGGCGATCGTCTCTATGAGTGAAATAATACTCTGGTGACAAGTTTTATGTTCAGATAATATTATATTATTCTCTGTCGTTATATTCAGGAAATTGGGATATAAATATTGGTGATCTTAACCCCTCGAATAAATAGATTGCTTTTCTCTTCAACCTCAAAATATAGCGAATTGTTAAGGGGAAATATTTGAACGCTCTTCAAAAATACTGAAATGTACACCAAAATATGGGTAAATTATTTTGGTGTACAATTCAGTATTTTAGCAGTGCATTTTCGTATTATCTGATATCCTTTAAACACTACCCATTGTTAAGTGGCACAGATCATCATTTGTTTCGTTGGGTCCTGACTGGTAGTGGGTGTTAGTGAAGAATGGATTGGTTAAGATCATAAAGAAATCACTCCGTAATCCAGAGAGACGCCTATCTCTATTATTAAAATAACAATTTTATATGTATTTTATGTTTTAGCAAATCGCTAACAACTCATCATATATAAGTCGAAAATATCTACAGAATCTCCGTATTAATATTCACAAGCATTGACGTTTTAATATTGATCCCTGTCCATCTATTCCATGATTATGATCGTGATGCGCATGTCACCTTTGCAGCGATTAGCCAAACTCCGGATCTTTACAATTAGACATTCTAAGAGAGCTGTAGAAATCACCTAATGCCCGCCTGCATATGTCGGTGCGCTCACTAATTATACGCATTATAATAGCTATACTTACAGAGTGTGTACACTGAGTGTGTGAAGAATAGTGTCCCTTTTGGTGTGGACAGAACCTTGAATACACGATATATCTTTGAGCATGTTCAGCCTTTTTACGGATGTTGTGATGGCATTAATATGGATTAGTAACGATTGCAATCTTATTATTTGATAGATTCAAATCATGTTTAATCTTTTAGTCATCTCCTAGTACATGTCATATAGAAATGCTAGTATATTTTTATTTACATTTTGACTAGCAAGAACGGGAAAATGTAATTACAGGCTTCAATGTTTTTTAGATATTTTTCGAGTATAATCGGTTTAACTAAAGCCTTCTTGCCCCACATAGAGCGATAGTGATCTCTCAATTTCCATATTACGTACACAAGAGTTCTCTCCATAATTATATGCAATTATCATAACTTGCTCTTTGATCAGTATTGAATTATTTTACGATATCATGCACGATGAATAATTAATTTCCCCGGCCGTTCTCTTCACGTGCAAACAGTAATGAATGATTAATAATGATGTTATAGACGAGCTGGTCTGGGACTTAATTTGTACACTAACTTGTTGTCTTTCTTTCTGGCATGTAAAAACTGACTGTTGGACTAAATGTAAATGGAATCTATAGTATCAAGTTTTAACAAATATCATATCATAATTGCATAACAATCCCAATAAGTTTTTTCCAACATTGTGCCTTCCTGAAAATAGAAGGACGTGAGTATATTGCATATTATGTTAAATTTGCCTTCTGAGATATGCTTAAAATACATCCTCTACAAATCGTCGATCAGCTAAAACCATTGAGAACATTAAAGTAAACAGAGTTTCATATTAATAGCATGCTTCGAAGAAACGATCATTTCTATTCGAAACACATTAAAATACTAATTTAATAAGCCTCGCTATCAACGATCTATGTCCTGGTATACATCATGCATGTAATAAGTGGCCATCTGCCAATGCCAGGGCTACTGTCAGCCTATTCATAAGGCGCGTCATTTTGAATGTCAACGATTGCAATTACACGCCCTATATGGGGATATATCCGCAAATAGGCTTAAAGGATGTTAGAAGCGACACTTTTAGATCGATGTATGCAAGAGGCCACTTCACCTGTTCGTAGGAAGGTATGTTGTTGATGTGTATGGCTGATTCGATATAAGATAGTGTGTATTAATGTCAAATAGACTGTTGTTTACTATGTTAAAGGAAAGATAATCGGGTACGAGTAATTGTGTTTAAATATCCCGATATAGTCAAGAGTTTGTGTACTCATCTCTGAAATTGCAGAGAAAGTGATGTATGACAATTATAGACTTTATCACTAAGAGATCAGCACACCACATGTTGGAGTTTGTTCAATGTAATTGTGTCCAAGTTCACACTAGGTGACCCTAGGACTCGGCTCTAGGCATTTACTGTCACTTCTGTTATATATCTTAATTGAAATAAATCAACGAAGGTGGTAGTAAAAATGTATTGCGAACATAAGAACCTATTTATGTTAAAAAAAAGCTTTAAATAATAGTTGTTTTTAAATAAATATCTTCCTTTCAATGTCCAACAAAAAAAGACATTTATCAACCTTTGTCGAAAGCTTATCCCTATCCCTGATAATCCAATCAGGTGTTCGCTTTCCGCCTCAGCTCTAATTATCTTCCATATATCTTAATTTGTGTCGTAATTGCCCAAGTGACACTGAATGGGCAGCCGGCGCATGCAACCTTCGCGGCCACAGCGCTCATGAACTATTCACTCACGACACACTAGCGCAGCTTTGGTGACAAAGTGAAAGGTTAAGGTGTACTAATACGAGTATGTTTATTTGATTTGAATTGTTTACAAAACTTGTATTCCTTTCGGATTGGAACCTCAGAGAATAAATGTCCTCGTCTCATTAAGCATAATAATTGATGTTGGTATAGAGTTCATTATAACTGAATGACTCAAGTCAATATTTGACTCCTGTGATATTTCAGGAAAGAAAGATAATGATAGGCAGGAAGAAAAAGGAAAAGATGAGTTATATTATTGTTTATTGATTAACATTCCATTGTTTATCAATGTTTCTTTTGTTTAAAATCTAAATTATTTTAATAGCCGATTATACGATTAGAAGGGAATAATCTACTTACAATTTACTGACAATTGCTACTTATCAAAGGCATTCTAAGAATATGAAGAATGCCGTAAATATTCGAATGGCAATAAGTAATCAATGCCTATTTTATCGTTATCAAACTTTGTTAGAGCTCATATCTTAATTACGCCTTTGTTTTGACATTTGAAATCTAGCTCCTTTAACATAGATTAGGGAGAAACTGATACAAAACACTTTGAAAATAGTTTTAATCCGAATATTTCTTGGTTACGAAATACGATTTAATGTAATTGATAGAATACGTTATCACAACAATGTAGAAGTGTGAACATTATGACATGTTTAGAAATAAATAAATATATATGTATTATATTGCTATTTATTTTCCGAATACAATTTAAATTAGCTCATCAAGATAATAACATACGAAGCATTGCCAACCAAATTATAAATATATGTATCCACTTAAACATCATCAATATAATTTACTTTCATAACCTTAACCGGTAAAAATACTATGTTTGGACTCGTGTGTGAGGTATCATTAATTCTGGTAAACAGGATGTCACACCCCGATCAGGGGCGGTTTTGGTTGGCATTTAGCGAATTTAATAAAAAATACTTTTTGCCTCATATCGATTTATATCATCGATGTTATCGATATCGGCGTTATCGAGTGTGAAACTCATTTATCTATATCCGTCGCATGTTAGTGGTGTGAACTGTATTGTTTATCGTACTGGTACTAAAGTGTTCTTTCTTCGACATTATGATAATTAAAACTTTGTGCTAGTGTAAAGGTTAGGTTTACGACGTGACTACAATGGAATATTGAAAATTTACTAATCATAAAGTTTCGTCAATACATTTAAGTAATGAATATGAAGAAATAGGCGTTCTAATTCACAAACTATAAAAGATTGAAATTATTAATTTTTTATGTAACAGAAATGTATTCGCATTGAATGACAGAAAACAAAACATTTGTATCCTTAAAGCAGACTTAACCTGTGTAAGCTCATCACCTGTCATTCCACGCTGATCATCTGATGATAAATGGGATCGTTATGGCCAAACCTTACTCTGCAATTTGCAAGGTACACACGCGATATAACAAGTACACGTTGTTATACATTATCCCCTTTAAATACTATGAAGAGTTTAATCAGTATTCCTTTAACTACTTATCTCGAGATGGTTCTGCGAATGGATTCTGTGTACTTTTCATTCAATGTTTAATTATTTCTACATCAGACTTCAGACTTATCCAGTTCGAGTACTTATTGATTGATTACTAGACAAAGTTACAAATCTCATATTCATAGTCGTTCAATCACTTAACTCTTGATACTAAACGTACAATGTCGGTTTTTTTACGTGTAATAATGTGTATCTTTGCATAACTAGTAATATTTGTTAAATAGTTATTATATGCATAGATTTCACGCAATAAGAATTAATCTTTCTTGCAATATGCATATGGTGACCAGGCTTGGTCGAATGTGGTAGATGTTGTCATTGGTTCACAAGCCTTAACCGAGATGAAAGGCCGATAATTGGCACCCGCGTGGCAGTGTTTATCGCGTTTGCGCAGCCTTCCATATCTCATGTCATCGCAAAAGGTGTTTTCGCGATCCAATTACGCTTAAATGCTTTATTGGGGGCAGAAAGATGTATAGTGCACACAGTTGCTCCGAAGCAATTATTTGCGAGTGTGTATGCAATTAATCTCGTGTTAATTGTGGGTGTGCTTTTCTGTGCGATTCCTGTTCGTTGCAATTTTTATTTATTGCTAGACTGTACCCGTTGAAGCTCCTTTAATTGATGCAAAAGGTTGTAGCTTGTTTGGTGTAAATTACACTGGGCTGTGATGGAAACAGTTAACTGTTGAAAATAATTTGAATTTCAGTGCCTATATACGGTCAGTGCCTATATACGGCGATACGGTTCACTACCTATCACACGCGGGCTTCGAATGACCCATACTTAACATGCCTTCGAAATTGCGGAGATGGGCGCTCAAGCCTCTGACTACCCCGCCATAATAAAAAAGGGAGTGTGTATACACAAGTCGTGAAGAGTATGTACGAGTATGAATGTTGAATTTTGCGTGTTATGGTCAAACTCACTCTTAGCTTTTTTTTAACTCAAATCTGTCATCTATTCTGCAACATTGTATAGCGCGTGTGTGTTATTTCAATATTAACAAAAGTACAATTTAATCCAAGTATATCATTTAATTCTTCAAATTGTATATTCAACGTTCACCTCCAAACTAATAAAAATGAAAAAGATGAAGCAACAAACGTTTTTACCCAATCCAACGGAGCAACTTACAACACTCATGTAAACGACACTAGAGCAGATAATATGAAAGTAGGCTTTTCTTTCACAATGGCGGCCGAATATGACACCGATTGTGTATGGCGATTGATCGTGATTGAAACTGCTACACGCCGACGTATAGGCCTATTGTTGTACGTGCATGGCGTATGTTTCGTAATGAAACTTGGCTCTATAGGCCTACTCAAAAAACTGATCTAAGTTACAAAAGAGCTCGTTTGATTACAGTTTATTGTATTCAACCTGGGTCCTACTTACTGTGAAATTATTCAACTTTTTTAAGGTAACAGTAAATATTCGTGAGGAAAACTGCCTATTCCTCGGAATGGGCATTCTTTTTGACATTCCTTAAGTGGAATGTTTTATGTATCCAGTGTTTAGAGTTGTCAGTTTTGTTATGATAACATCCAGTTATAAAAAATTTTAAACATGCTTACATATACTATATTAATTAGTAAATACTTACGTGAAAATGTTTAAGCTTAACACAAACTTAACCTAAGATATGGTTAATTATAACACACAATAAATCTTTACAGTATACATCCAGCTAATACAATAAATGCAATACAAAGATGGCACGTTCTATACCCATCGGTGTTCAATCTAATCTCCGAAGATGATCTGGCAAAAGTGCCGGGTTCATTGGCATTTAAAGTGACTCGCAATGGAATCCAGCGCTCTTTTGAACCGAATTATGTCTCAATTATGCTACATACATACACGTCACGTTCGTTTCTCTTAGTGCTAGGTAAAGATCGTGAGTCTCGGCTGGCAAACTGGAGTGTCTATGTATAGGTGTTTTACGTAGTTCACGTCTAATGTAGTTACTATAAGAATCGCTTCAGTAATATTTGTGAAGGTTTGAAAACGTACTAAACTTTTAATGTAACTCGTATTTTAAGTAATGCCTGTTCTCTTTATCTTGGTCACTTATTTAGAGTAGAGTTACAGTTTCAAAAGTTAAATTACATTGAGATTTCTTATATTCATATATTATGATCAATAAGGGTTACGTGAACTCGAAAGCATAATTATTAATTTGTAGAAATATGGGTTCTGAGTGATCAAAGAAATTCTCAGTATCATGTTTGTAACTCCAACCTCTACGTAATAACAGTCATTTTGTGTATTTAACTGTGTTCATATGCATTAATATCCTCTCTTCTAATAGCTACGTGCATGCATATTAGAGAAACCTCTAAGTAAAGTTAGAGAGTTTCCTCCATGAATAAGAATCATATTTACGACTCTTAAATACCCGTTCATACTTGAATAGAATGTAATTTGCTATTCAGCGCCGCGTGGTGTAAGAAACCGGCCACTATTTTGATTTTGGCTTACCCATACTAACTGTGAAAAATAATAGTTTCTTCATGAGTGTATTTCAAAATAAATACATCACTTCTTTAATCTTGCAGCTAAACACAATGTAACCTAACTTATGTGTGCATAAAATGAAATAAGTATATTGAAAATCTCAATTTGAACGTCCTATTTTATTGGTAAGCACTTTATTACTATCGTGTTTACTATCGGAAATTCTTTGACGATAAATGTTAAGTGTTTTATTACTTTACAAATACTATTACAACTGTATTGTTTGTGTTACTTAATTTATTCGTGAAGTCACTGTTATTCTCACTCTAAAACACTAACTTACTAATCTTAATTGCTTTACGTTATAATTTATTCAACAACCATTCCTTTTTTAGTATAACAAACAAAAACTTGTCTCTTATTTAAGAAAGCACGTTTATTTTACTACCATTACAAGCGTAACGAGTACCATTTTGAAGCTTTTCTCCAGCTTAGTGGTACTAGAAGTTTATGATTCATGTTAAAGTGCGAGTGTGTCGCCGTGTCCCAGTTAGATAGCGCGGGATGGGTGGAATGTCGGCGACACTCCGCTCAAAGAGCCGCTGTACGCGCCACTACGCACCGAATGCAGCCACCGCCTGTTTCACGCCTTATTTGGCACGCCGCCATTATCATCTGCAATTTGTGCCTTTGTTTTGGACTTTTTATCACCTCACCAAGAGAGAAATATCTGCTATCTATTCAGTTTCTCTAACTGTATTAATCATTCATATTATTCAACATAAAATCAGAACGAATCATATCTTTCCGCGTTATTCCATCGGCCTAGTCTTTAGAGTGTTGTCACTGGTTGCGTGAATGGCGAATGTAATACAAAACCTAGTTCGGGGACAGATTAGAGCCCGTTGTGTCCCAATAGGCCGGATGTGAGCTTGCAACACTTCATTTCCTGCAGACGAGTGTTTGTTGGTCCACCATTGAAGCGTGCCATAACAGGTAGTGTTAGACAAGCTTATTCCACTTCAGGTTCCTTACAGGGGAAAGTAAACTTCCTGAGAACTTTCGCTTTTTTACTAAGCCCCGATAAATCAGCCTAATCATAAGGAAGGCAGTAAATCAAGTGATGTGAATCAAACAATTTCAGCTGCTCCACTCGAATTGGTGTCGTTGGCTTCTTAACACGCAACTTTTGAAATTGTAATGAAGCTACAAATTGGGCAGAGTGGTTTACGAGAACAATGAAAGGCGTGACTCATTTACGACTTAAAAGACAATAGAAGTGCTCCTATTTAACGCTTTAAGTTCTTACATGGCCACTTAGATCTGAGATTAAACTAAGCTTCTTATATGGGCATGAATTTGTGTCTATTGAGGTGGAATTCAGTTGCCCAGGGTCCGGTGTGGCGAGATTTTCACTATCACAGGTCACTGCGCTATAAACTTGCTTGGAAACCGCTAACTGGTCTTGTGGACAAGAACTTAGTTAATGTACATGCTCGTACGCATTGTAAATTATTAGATATTTAGTTTTATAATAAAATTTTAACCAGTTTTTCAAACTATAATTGTCTTGATAACTTGAAGCTGCTCAACTGTTTTTATAAACATTTTTAGCCCTTGATACGACTATTGAAAATATACCTATGTTTATTAAAAATATTTAAAAAAAATGGCCATCAATATCAAGCCAAGACATCAAAAATATATATCCTTTTGTTATTAATTGAAATTCAATCGATTTTAGAGGTCACTCACCTTATCATCAACCACATCAATATCTTCACCGTCAACTCAATTAGTGATCGATTATCACGGTCATCTCACAAGATGCCCATTGCACCAACCGCTCTTAGAGTGGTGAGCCAGCACCGTGCGTGACGGCCGAGCCAGCGCCACCACTTGGTTTGGCGAAAATGTTTGGCGTTTTTCGCGCGGTATGCATCGCTTTCGTTTTCGCGAAACTGAAAGTGTTCGGGTTGTGTCGTTGACTCCCGCCGCGCCACGGACCGGTGCGCCGCTAATAAATGGCACTGCTGTAGTTTTATACTCCATCTGTCATTTATTGCTGAGCCATCGGCTTAACGTGCGTTGACTGAGGATTGAATTTCTAGATGCACGTTGATAGTAATTAGAATTCTGGAAGATTTTATAAAGATATTATCAAACCCTCAGGGAATCTGAGGAGGAATTTCTTCCTGATCGTTGACAGCGATCAAAGGTCTAGAAATGAACACTTTATTGGGTAAATTATGCCAAAATCACTTTATTGGGTAAACTATAACATTCAAATAACTAGTGGCAAACTATGAGTACAAACCTAATTCTTTTAGAAATAGTTACCTGAGAAACTGTAGTTTCGTTTGTAAACGATGACCCAAAAATATTATGTCACCAAGGATCTGCCCAAAAGCTTTACGGTTATGAGTATGTTTGTGTGTGTGTTATTGACAGTTTAGCATGTCGATCCATTTCCCTAGCTCGTGCAGGCTTCATTAGTGTAACCCTCGCGTCACGAGATCGTGAGAGACCCCTGCTGGCCGCTCATAATTCAATGACGACCAATTCAAATTTGGAATGACAATGCCTGCACACAGCCTCATTGAGCGTGTTCTGACAGACTGCAATTATTAGGGATTGTACTCGATAACTCGACTTATATTATGTACATACGAGTATACTCACGTTCTGCATTCCCTGGTTACATAACATCTGGGTCTTAGCAATAGAGGTTAAGTTGGCATTATATTAAAAAGTTTGGTAGATGTTAGCTCATCGTCCAATCGATTCCACTTATGCCATCTAGTCTTTTCTTACGCCAATTATGCCGAGAAAAATATCAACTGGTAGCAGATTACAAAACGATTACCACTATCATCCATTTTTCTCAAATTATCATAATCCTAGATTTATGCTTGTAAACAGTGCTCCTTTGTGGTGAATAGTAATGAGCTATCAAAAGGCAAGTGGCGTCGTGGGAATAACTCATTGCTTTGACCTCTTTGGCGACCTCATGAGTCATCGCAGGCAAAAGGATGGCCAACAAAACAGCTGGTTTTGTACTATGCCTACTATATATATTAAGTTTGTATGTATTGACTTATTTAAACACTGCACAGTACGTTTAAAATGTATCTTTGTTGAGATAAACATTAAGTAAGGCATATTGAAATATTGATTCTTTAGATTGCCAAATTAAGTAACGTAAGATGTTTGTTTCCGAATAGTTACGGAGTAATAAATACATGAGAGAGAAAGGTGAGGAAACATGAACCTCTCACTAATGCGGGGCAAGGGTTAATGGTCGTGAACGCCTTTATCTAGTTAATACATACCTTTATAGAGGCAGGAAAAGCAAACACTTTATATCTCGTAAATTACCTTTAACATTACTATCGGGGATGTGATGGTATTATTCTGGTTACAGAATGGTTACTTATGGTCCAATAATTTTGTTAAAGGGATAACGTCATTTATATTTCATAAATTTTCCTCAAGGGTGATGTAAAACGCAGCATTTTAAATTGCCATCACGATTTCTTTATCAGCGCTGTAACAAATCGATTGGTAGATTAATTAATAAATCCATTACTGGATCGATCTCCGATTCTGGCGTATTGCTATTTGTTACTTCACTATTACGCAATGTTTACTTATTTCATAAGTTACTACAGCAAATAAATCCTTGTACAGATTGATGACAAATCTTACGTCAAATATAAATAGTAAAATTAAATAATACTTATTTGCAGCGACTCTTAAAACGTTAGGTTAGAATGAGACTTTCTTTTTTGAAGGGTAGTCAATCCGTTGTCTATTTTCTGTCAATTTCCTTTTTTACAAAAACTGCATACTAAATACGTAAATCAAAGTCATAAATAAGTAAAAACAGAATAGCACGAATCCGTGTAGTGATATTATACAATAAAAATAACGCATAAGAAAAATTTACACCTATTTAATGCGTCAGGACAGTTAAGCACGATTTATGAAGACATAGCTGGCAACACATGTTGTTTAATTTGATTATTATACGTAAGTTAAAGCATGAAGCGATGTGGCAGTTAAGTTATTTTATTGGCATCGCTCACTCATAACTTAGAGCCGCAACCAACGGTGGAGAACATGCGAATGTTGTGAAATAGCCGGTTTTGGTCTACGTATGTGACAATAATATAGTACATTGATATTGTACGACGATTTGTAAATAGTATTTAACTTTGCAAGATATTACTTAGCTCCTACCATGTGTAATGATCTCTATTGGGATACTCATTATGAGGTTCGGGGCGGTAAATACTCTTGGAAAATTCAGAGCTAGGAGATCACTGCTCTTATTAGAAAGGTCATTTAGACTCAGAGTAGTCAGTGAAAGTTGTGGATAATAGTGAACCATGAGCTTGGCATATTCTTAAAAAACATATATGACATACATGTATTATCATAAATTTGATGCTGTACTGTACTGTAACATTCAGTGATGTAAGATTCGAAGCAATATTTAACAGATATGTATGTTGTTGCAGGCGTCCACCATCGACGGCAGGAGGAAGGGCGCGTGCCTCTTCTGCCAGGAGTACTT
Source organism: Leucoptera coffeella (assembly GCA_030578115.1). NCBI lineage: Eukaryota > Metazoa > Arthropoda > Insecta > Lepidoptera > Lyonetiidae > Leucoptera > Leucoptera coffeella. The sequence goes on from JAMBLF010000354.1 coordinate 29,400, forward strand.
CATGGACCTCTACCTCCTCGCAGAGCTCAAGACCATCAGCCTCAAGGTACCACTATCATGTAGACCTACCATATACCAAAGGGCAAACTAGAACAACGTGACATACAGTGCCTTTGTCATTGTTAACTGTAAGGGCATACACTGTTTCATTCTTTTGGGATGACTTGGAGAAATCATATTAAGACGAAATCCTCTATAAGATATAACTATCGGTGCCTGGTTAATTGCATGGCTCATTGGTAACATGTAGCTAGGCTCTCAACCAATCCATTCGCTCAAGTTTATCGATTACTTGATACATACTTCATTTAATCGCTTTCCGTAACTTTTAGTATAACCATCGATAAACAGATATTAACATAGTGTAGGTTTGCTACTTAAGTAGCATATAATTATCCCTGCACACCTGAAAGAGAAACCGCTAATCAGTATTCTATTCCCATCTATCTATCAAGGGACTTGTCCTTTCACTTCCATCCATTGTGCCTTTATTAACATGCTGTGGTGCGTGGTTGCAGGTGACGACAGTGGACATGCAGAAGCCGCCGCCTGACTTCCGCACCAACTTCGAGGCGACGCACCCGCCCATCCTGATCGACAACGGGCTGGCCATCCTCGAGAACGAGAAGATCGAGCGCCACATCATGAAGTCCGTGCCCGGGGGACACAACCTCTTCGTGCAGGTATGCGAGGGAGGGAGGAAAATTTGCTTAGATTTGTTTGGAACACAGTTATTAAGCAATATTTTAAAACGACTCAGAGACATAGACCTATTGGAGTATTAAGTTTGGGTTATCACAGTCTTTAGACATTTTCCGGGCACTAAGAGTGTACTTTTTAATAAATAGCCAGTACACAACGTGACAAGTGTGGCGTTTACATATTATATTGACTGTTAGACTTCAGAGATAACCAATATACGGGGTATTTCGTATACTTATTACTGGGCTAAAATAACTGTGGAGAAAATGTGTCGTCCAGAAGAAACGAGCAAAAAAAAACCTACTTTGACTCATTGACTATATAACGATAAGTAATTGTATCCTAGTTTAATCCAACACAGGCATTATAAGCTACTTCGGTCCATCTTAATCGCTTTTTTCCTGTACAGAACATCAATAGCCCAAACATTATAGCCAGTCCTTAGGTATTAGTTATTTGAATCCATCGCAGCTTGTCTCCCCTTTGCATCCCCAATAGCCGGCATATAACCAAATGTCTTTTGGTTGTTTCCAGGACAAGGAGGTGGCCTCTCTGATCGAGAACCTGTACTCGAAGCTGAAGCTGGTGCTGGTGCGGAAGGACGAGCACAAGTCGGCCGCCCTGCTCGCGCACCTGCAGCGCATCGACGCCCTGCTCGCGCGCCGCGCCACACGGTCAGTGCAACAACCGTACATACACGGCTACTAGACACTTTGTATTATCATACAAACACTTAATAAAAAATAACATCTTAATATATCTACTACCTGACACGATGCATGTACAAAACATAATGGAAGTCAGAAAAACCTTGCATCGTACAACATTGAAATTACCAAACAAGTGTTTCGCTCTCTTGAGATTAAATGACTATTACATAAATTCTAGAAAATTTCTTTAAAAATCTTTATTTTAATTTCTTATCACAAGTCTGAACTGAACTTACCAAGGTGCTAGTTCAATTGGTGTAATAGTATCATATTTACGTCACGGTTTTTATAATATGTGTGTACAGTGTTCCACAAACTAGGGTGAAATAAAGAAAACATAGTCTCTTGTAAATCTAGAGTAGTAAAATTAGTCTGGTCATCTTATAGTGTTTTCGAAAGGCGATTACCGTTAGAAAATCGAATGGTAATCTTCGTGTGCGTTCGCGCAGCGGAATGTTGTTGAATTTAAAGATTTTAATTATGCAGATATTTAGTGTATGACGTCGTATAATTGTGTATGGTAAAAAAAAAATTGTGCACGCAGCCATTGTGGAGAAATTCACCAAAAACTGATTCCGCTGGGCGAACGTTCGCCCAGCGGAACTTTTTTTGATCCATTGACTTTAGAAGAAAAGAGATGTGTCCAATAATTAGTGTGTATTTGTGTGTAATTGTGTATGTATGAATAAAATTAGTGCATGCATAAACTTCGGAGAAATTCAAGTTTCCGCTACGCGAACGTTTGGCCATTAGCTAGTTTTCATACAAAGCGCTTACATAGAGAGCTGTAGATTTTTACATACGTTGTTTTGAATTTGTGTATATTTGTTTAATAAACAGATTTAGAAAAAATCGTAAGGCTTAAAAGATAAAAATATAAACGTAAAATACGCTTATTAGGTCTTAGTTCTTAAAGTATGCACTTTGGGGTCTAGATTTTCACGTTTATACAAACCTTGTAAGTGTCTGCAACACGTTGCCAAGTATCAATGATGTTCCGTTAGTAATTAAAGAGTTATCGGACAATTTACCACGAATAGATCTCTGTTTACAAAGCAGTCAAATATCATGACGTTCTAAAGGAATTGCATGGTAAAATGTATGCCAATAATTAGTGTATTCATTCAACTATTCACATGCAAAATTTCATGTCATTAAATTCAGTAATTAAAGAAAAACAATTATAATACTGACGAAGCATCGAAAACCTACATAACCCGACCAAGTTCGGATAGCTACAAAAAAGCGGCCGTGCAATATATTTAGGTAACATCCCAAAATTTACAGTATAATACCGGTATTGAATTGGTACAGGTGATAAGACAATTGTTGTTTCGATATAATTTATAGGTCATTTATTTTTGTACACCTACTTTTTTAAATGTATTTGACTATGACAGAAAGTAGGTACCGTTTACGTAGGTACTTTATTTAAGTCATCATTTTCAAGCAAATCAAGCACGTGTTCAGGGCAATTAACAATAACAAAAGCAAGACGGCTGTTTACGACCTCAGAAGTTTCGGGGCCTCAAAGGTTTGGTCGGCGTCTTTTGTTACCTGCTAAGACAACATAAACAATAACACCGATATTGACGATCTTCTGTGTCTAAATATGAACACATTTCTTCGTAATAGATTCTCTATTACGAAGAATACTTAATTGCGCTATAAAGAGTGTATGTATGGGTTTTAAGGTAAACCAACCAAATTGTGGTCTTTTCTATGTTATAGAGAGTTTATCGTTATAGAGAATAATGTTATAAAGAGTTTACACTGTATTTAGATTATATCTCAAGTCTCAAGCGCATACTTAAATAAAGTACCTACGTAAACGGTACCTACTTTCTGTCATAGTCAAATACATTTAAAATAGTAGGTATACAAAAATAAATGACCTATAAATTATATCGAAACAACAATTCTGTTATCACCTGTACCAATTCAATACCGGTATTATACTGTAAATTTTGGGATGTTACCTAAATATATTGCACGGCCGCTTTTTTGTAGCTATCCGAACTTGGTCGGGTTATGTAGGTTTTCGATGCTTCGTCAGTATTATAATTGTTTTTCTTTAATTACTGAACTTAATGACATGAAATTTTGCATGTGAATAGTTGAATGAATACACTAATTATTGGCATACATTTTACCATGCAATTCCTTTAGAACGTCATGATATTTGACTGCTTTGTAAACAGTGATATATTCGTGGTAAATTGTCCGATAACTCTTTAATTACTAACGGAACATCATTGATACTTGGCAACGTGTTGCAGACACTTACAAGGTTTGTATAAACGTGAAAATCTAGACCCCAAAGTGCATACTTTAAGAACTAAGACCTAATAAGCGTATTTTACGTTTATATTTTTATCTTTTAAGCCTTACGATTTTTTCTAAATCTGTTTATTAAACAAATATACACAAATTCAAAACAACGTATGTAAAAATCTACAGCTCTCTATGTAAGCGCTTTGTATGAAAACTAGCTAATGGCCAAACGTTCGCGTAGCGGAAACTTGAATTTCTCCGAAGTTTATGCATGCACTAATTTTATTCATACATACACAATTACACACAAATACACACTAATTATTGGACACATCTCTTTTCTTCTAAAGTCAATGGATCAAAAAAAGTTCCGCTGGGCGAACGTTCGCCCAGCGGAATCAGTTTTTGGTGAATTTCTCCACAATGGCTGCGTGCACAATTTTTTTTTTACCATACACAATTATACGACGTCATACACTAAATATCTGCATAATTAAAATCTTTAAATTCAACAACATTCCGCTGCGCGAACGCACACGTAATCTTCTCCTGTACCTCGTCTTTATAAATGTCGTATGTACACGCTCTGATTGGTGCGTTGTGTTGTTGTTTGCAGGTTCCTGACAGGCGACACGATGTGCTGCTTCGACTGCGAGCTCATGCCGCGCCTGCAGCACATCCGCGTCGCCGGCAAGTACTTCGTCGACTTCGAAATACCCGTGAGTATATACCCATTGGCAAAACAATAAGAACGTTAAACAACATCATCTACTGAAAACATCTATTCATCAATACAGTCTCATACACTACACGCGACGTTTTGTTGAGTCGTAAGTGTTGGGGAATTTAATAGGTTCTGGTGAATCGACTAATTCCAGTATGACTTTTTTCCATCGCCTGTATTCTGCTGTGCCGATCTGGCTTATAATTTAAAGACGGAAGATCAGTAAAGTATGTATATTCGTCGGAGCAAGTACAAATCGTAGTGCCGTGAGGCGACACACCCTCGAACCTAATTAACATCGAGGAATGTTAGAACTAATCATAATGTCGATATTAGATCTTGTTGTTAAGTATTTTGCGTAGATGGCGCTAGTTGTCTCTGGAATGCCATTATGCGTCAACAGTAAGTAAGTAGAGTACCATATTGAAGCTCTTTTTTCTACCCTGAATTTAGCTTCATTAACTTACCGTTACGTACACAACCCATAACAGTTTAGTCCGTTGAGGAATATCCTCGTATAATAATCCCCTTTGTGACATGGCAAAACCACTCCTCCGAACCTTTCATATTCGAGTATTTTCAATAACAAATATTATTTGTATGTGAACATGTGAAAGTCTAATTAACGTATAATATCGGTTATGTACACAAAACCTATCACATTGTCCTTTTATTCGATACTCATATAACATTCAAAATGATCGTTTTTGTATCCATCCACTTATCTCTTTGATATCATTCAATCCATGTGTACCGTGCTAATAGTGTTTGTGATGCGTTGCAGACGAGCCTGCGCGCGTTGTGGCGCTACATGCACCACATGTACCAGCTGGACGCCTTCGAGCAGAGCTGCCCCGCCGACCAGGACATCATCAACCACTACAAACTGCAACAGGTAGCCAGCCCACTCGCATTCAAACTCACTTATAGTCTATTCGCGTTAAGTAAATAGTCACTAGGCTTGTGAATCAACGACAACATCTACCACATTGGACCAAGCCTGGTCACCGTATGCATATTGCGAGAAAGATTAATTCTAATTGCGTGAAACCTATGCATATAACTATTAAATAAATATTACTATAGTCTATTCGCGTTAAGTAAATAGTGACGTCATGATATATAGACGTTAAACTGACCAATGAGACGTTAGTAAATGAGAAAACAATTCACATCGACCAATTGCAGACGACAGTTGTCACGTCTCATTGGTCAAATTGTCGGACATGATGACATCACTATTTTCTTAATGTGAATGTACTATAGTCTATATGCATCTATATGTACTGTCCCGAGCTAGCCTGGGACGTAATAAGAATGCTAACTAGTTGCTGTTCTTCCAGGCATGTCGTAGAGGATAAGGGACTAGGGGTAAATGGAATCTATTAGGTGATTGGCTAGCATCTTGTCACCGATGTTTCAAATGACATCACAACTCTAATATTCATGCTAATAAGTGACCTGGGGGATCTCAAAGGATCTTTCCATTCCAAAAGAGATTACAGGACGTGAATGTACTCGTATATGTTTATTATATATAATTATACTGTCTGGATACTAGATAAATGATATGTTGAAAGGGTGGTGTATTCACACTATCTGAATATTTATGGTCTCTATGGCATGCATAGAAAAGAAAGAAATCAATGTATGCACTGCTGACACAGACTACAAAAAGAAAATTGCTATACGTAGTATCAATATACTATATGGACTACAGAGACTATATGGGGACTAGATATCTGGATATATTGGAAGTATAATATTTAATGAAAGAAGATGTAGTAACGAACATAGAGAAAGGTATGTTGAGGTGGTTTGGGCACATGGAGCGTATGGATGAAAGGAGGGTTACGAAAGGAATCTATAAAGCCAAAGTGGAAGGTAGTGTTCGACGAGGAGGCCACTTAGAACATATAGAGAACAAATTGGAAACATTGTTCTCAAGGATGCATGAATAGAAGAGCAGTAGGTGTGTGTAAAGCAAGGGTGATTTATCAGGATTGTTCCAGTTGATGATCGAAAGTCTCTGCCTATCCCCTTAGGGACGTAGAGGTGTGAATATATGTATGTACGAACTTATATACATTTGGTTATTGGTTGTAGTTTGTATGGGTTCTTTCAAATGATTCTTATATCTTTACTTTTTACATTCTTATAACTATATTAATATAGTAGAAAAGTGCAGTTATCTATACAAATAATTAATCAATTGAGATATGGGTTATATTTCTATATATAGATAAGTATTTATGTGTGTATTATACTTTTCTTTCTACCCTTCGGCGTGCAGCGGTCTTCGTTAGGTTTGATATCGCCCACTCTGCCCCGACCGCAGAACAACAACAAAAACACAGTACGTTCCTATGATAGTAGATGTAACGCGCACCTCACCTAATGTAATCCTCCATCGTACCCACGTAACATGCGTCGGTCATTCACTATAACCTAGTTCTGATGCACCTCACTAGATGTCGCTATTCCAATTTGAAAATAACCTCAACGAAATAGTTTATACGTCGTCTCTCGTTTCAAACATCTAATATGATGGAGAGACAATATGTGTGCTAATTAATATGTCATGTGTTCCGTTGTTACACAAAATTGCTAATATTAAAATTGTTGATACATGTTCGCTGTAAATTAATTAACATACAGTGAATTCCAACTTGAAACAACATTGTAATAACATTTGTTTTATTAATTAATACTTTCATTTGAGGCCATTTGCTCATTCGTGTGCACCGCTGTGATTAATCTGTGTATGTGTTATCTCTGTACCTCGGTTGTGGTCTTGTCTCTGTTTATTACTAATTATTATGTGTATGTAATATAATTCTATAACATAGATAATTAAAACTAAATTAGTACATATTTTATTAAGAATTAAACAGTATTTAATCGCTTAAATGTCATACATGTATGATATAAACTGTATGAAATATTTTATACCGAATATCCATTTACGGTGAGGCAAAACATGGTATTGACTTTCGTTTTCCTGGACGCCGCATTATAGCATGTCAATAACATAACATAGAGATCCCGCCACATAAGGTGGCAGTAGCCAAACTTGGAACTAAATTTGACGTTACCGCCATTGCGTGTTATTTTGTATGAAAGGTAAATTTAGTATTACCAGCGTTGTGTTTTTTGCCCACTCTTTGTAATTTTTATGTTTGTTAAGGGTGATTATAATAAATTGATTTCCGGAGTTTCTTGTTAGTTCTTCTCCAAGCTAGGGTCTCCGCTGATCTAACCTCGGTAAAAAATATGTAAAGACAATGCTCAGTGCCATGTTTGAAATAATAGTTTTAAGAGATTCGCGATTTATACTCATGATACTGTGGGAAATCCTACGTCGAACACACTAAACGGTCTATTGCGGACAGAGTGAAGGAACACATAATATATGTAATATATAATAAGAAGGATAAGTTCCGTTAATTATTAATCATGTTTGAAATAGCTTAATAAACATATTTTGACTTTGATATATTAATTTGTTTTATTTGAGTTTATAGCCCTGCAACCAAAGACCGTTACAAATGAAACCTATAATGTATCGAGCCGTATGGCACAGTGAGTGCTAGTTTTGGCGTGTTTACTGGTAACACTGAATTACGCGACTGTGGCGACGCCTCCAAGTGCCACCTTATGTGGCGGGATCTCTAGCAATGCATACTATATGTTGCAATGTTAGGTTAATAATATCTATGTTCAATGACTGATATGCCCTACACAATGATATCTATATTGAGTAAATACTCAATGATATTAGAGATACGTTATATGACAATATACTAATGCATGTACTACCATTTTCATTCGCAGGCGCTAAAGATGAACAAACACGAAGAGTTGGAGACCCCGACGTTCACGACGTCCATCCCGATCGACGTAAACGAATTACTCAGTAAGAATGAATAATGCAAAGTGGCCCTTAGGCCCTAGGTTCAAGGTACATATTGGGGCGGCCGCCACGCGCCTCCGTTGTTTACTATGTATGCGATGTTTTATTGACGAAATTGGAAACCCTAGCGTAGGATTTTATTTATTTCAATTGCATGGCAACGATCATCAACAGCAATACTGTATTTCAAATACAAGAGTTATCATAGAAAAGCAATAATATAAATTTTGTTATTTATTGTATAATTTTGGCAGTAAATTGTTCACCGAAAATAATTTATCATACGAAATAGATTAATATATAAAGAAATATTATAAATATTAAACCGAACATCACAATATATTTTAGTAACCTATATATGATTCAATTTCGTCAATGAAATAGAAATAACCTCAAAAATAAATGTTACAATTGAATATGTATATTTCCTCCCTTAATTATGGAATATGTGTTTCATACGACTTAAAAGATGAGTACATACTATAAAATCATAATTCTAAGTACATTTTTATAATAATAGTTATAGTCTAACGTTATTTACAAAAGCAATGTTCGACTGCGGTGTAAGATGACTTGTGTAAATGGGTAATAACTATTTTAATTTATTTTTGACGTACATTTTCAGTTTTAAGCTATTTATCTTGGTTTGGAGGTTATCCTCCGGAACTGTACCCGGGTGTCAAAATAATTCATTTTCATTGGTTGGGAAACTGTCACGAGTGACTGACGCTATCCCCTCCCCAAGAATCGTGGCGGAAGATCGAGTGGCCATGTTGCTTTTCTAAAATTAAGTCTTACTTCAACACTATTCAATTATTGTATCCGAAATCAACGATGCGGAATGTAGTAATCCTCTTGCCTTGGCCATTTATATCGAGTACCTTTGGTTTTGCCTCTTAATGCATAGAATAGTTAAGTGGGGCTTTATCGGACCATCAATCTACTGGGTGACTGGATATTCTGTAAAGCCTTGTCAATGTACCACCTAGTTAGATACAGTACACAATTTTGTTATAGTTGTTTTACGGCGAGAGTTTGTGTCCATTTGGTACGAGCGATGTATAAAATATTAGTACTAGATATAATTAAGTGTTAAGGAATAAACCTGGTATTTTTTTCATTTGCGTTTTATTTTTGGTTCTGCTTTTTTTTTCCTTTTTTAGGATAAGCTTGTGCCTTCGCTTGAGAAACTGAATATTGTGATATTAGCTTTTGTAATTTTGATAGCAATATAAATATTGGAATTCTGAGGGTATTTTATTGTTATTATTTTTTTATATTTTTGGTTAGACCTAGTTCACAACTTATGTGTGTGTAAAGAACATTTTATCACAACTATTTCTTATGAAGAAAAAAGAAATGTAACAATTAACAATAAAAAAAAATTGAAGTATTTAAAATTAAAAACAGTTAAGTAAATACGCTGACTAGTAGGACTGTATACAATTTTGCAATAATAAGTTTCAGATGTTGCATAGTACACAAGATATCTCACTGATAGTTGTCTGCATTTTCTAGAAAAGAAGGGTTTCTTTAATGGAATTAAGAGATCGAAGATATTTTCACACCCAAGGAAAACTTATATTTACGACACGACGTTCGACGACTTCGCGTTGCGTTGACGCGATCAACAAGATCCACTGCATACATACAGTAGTTTGAAATATTTAGCTTGATTCTGTATTGGTGCGTACAGGGTTCAAATCCTGCTTGAACATACACCAATGGAAATTATTTTTCCTGTTTTTTATGTACATTTTCGTAATAAAAATATACTTGCATAAGGCACAGAATACTACGGGAAAGCTACTTGTTTCCTGAACAGGTAATAGTCAGTGCTTGTATATGGGGACCCAGCATACCATCTGTCACACTGAATACTGACTATCTGGTCAACATGTGGGTTTAATGTGGCCGTAGACCTTTGTAATTGTAGAGATGGACACCTGAATCTCTGACTACCCTGCAAGGGTTAATGATAGTGAATGCTTTTTTGTCAATAAACACTAGTTTTAGTTCTAAAACTTAAAATAATAACTACAACAGTTTTTACTATAGTTTATTTATATACATTGTACATAAAGAACAAAACAAGTAGTGAGTAATCTTTTGTACTTGATCAATAAAAAAAATCTTTTACAAACTTTTTCCCTATACAAATAGGAAAAAAACAAATTGAGCACAATATTTTTAAGTTAAATCGATAAAGAAGACATGAATAACTTTAATTTATTGCACATTATTCTAGCTATTGCCTCACAATAGAATTCATGACTGTCATTTTTTATACATTGATATGTATATTGTTATATACAATTGATTTATTATCTATTAAAATTTCTTTAATTTTATTTACATAAATAACTGTACTTAAAACTTAAAGTACTTTACAATAACTATTAACAATTCATATCTTATATTTACATAAAATGTCCAATAACAATAACCCCTGACTTATACATCTGTTTTCATTGTCAATAAACTTTTAATAAAAATCTATAGTAATGTGAAATGTCATAAAACACTAATGCTTCATCTTTAAGCGATAAATCACTGTAGCTGATAAATTATCTTGGATATAAAACAATGAACAACACAATATATTTTTACAAAGATTCAAAGTTGTTGAGAAAAGTGCTAAGAGTTGGCAACATAAACATAAAATTATGAGTGAAAAGTGACCTAAATAAAGTTATGATTGAAATACCAGTAAAAATTTAATTGATTGTTCCTATGTATGTTGGTTCGTTCAGAGTATAATGAACTGTATACACTCAAATATCAAATAGTTCACAGCCTTTCTATGTTTATGTTACATTTTATATAAATGTGAATATTTTGTCTCGTAAGTTGTTTTACAACTCAGCATGCTCACACCCTCTTCTTTTGCCAATCATTACTATAGACATCTTTAGGTAGTAAAGTCTTTAGCACTATGTCGGTAATCAGGGCAGTCAGTCCCCAAATTTTATGAGATTGGACTGTAAATACTGGCAAGATAAATTTATTAGTAAACTGAGTTGTATGATGGTTTCTCTTATCACACAATTCTTCTAAAGGTACAGTAAAAACTTCAGCCACTTCCTGATGATTGATTACTAAGTTTTCTGGTGAATAGTCTCTAATAGATGCCAGCACTGGTGTGACTAGTATTTTGTAATCTTTCCCTGGTATTGAGAATCCGTGGCCCCATACATCTATTTTGTCTTTGCCTATTCCAATTTCCTCAGAGGTTTCTCTCAAAGCAGTTTGTATGGGGTCTTCATTGGGGTCCATTTTTCCTCCGGGAAAGGATATCTGACCACTGTGGGATCTCAAATCGTAAGACCTTACAGTGTATAACAGAGACACTTCATCTCCTATATTACAGAATGGGACTAATACCGCGGCTTTTTCCTTCGGAAGTGCTTTACCAGAACTCACTGGTATACGAACTTGTTTCAGTTTATTTATGCATTGCTCTCTCACTGTTTTTGAGAATATGTTTTTGGCGGAAAGGACCGACATTGTTTCTTTACCTGTTACTGCTATCTCGAAGTCCAAGGTCACGAGCCACTCGTGTTATTCGTATCTCTATATTGTTTCACTCCACTTTATGACAATAACCAAGTTTTTATTCTATACAAATACATAACGGCATTTCTATTCTTATGACATTATAAAGATAAATTTATTTATTTAAATCTACATTTAACACAATTTATTTTCTATCTACAAGTAGAAAAAATAACATTTATAAAATCACATACATTTTGGAGATTATTTTTATTGGCAATTAAAAGTTTTGTACTTTGCCTTTTCGTATTTGTTTGATAATCATCTGATTCTGACGTTTGCATTTCTTTATACCGATTTAGAAGTAATATAGCAATGTCAAGCAATTTTTAAGTCCTCTATGAACTGAATTAGACTTGTTACCTTTTCCTTGCATATTACAGATGAGGAATTTATCAATCAATCAGCTTTTTGTAGTCCAAGGGTACGCCATAAAACACGATCACTTGTGGCCCTGAGAGCCACTACGAACGACCTTTTTCAAGTCATCGTCCACCCATCAGGGGGAAGTCCTACATTACGTTTTATGCCAATCGAGAAAAACTTTGACGACTTTGAATCGAGAACAACAACAAACACCGGTCGTTGGTTCTGCGACAAACGTGGCCGGCCCACTGTCACTTCAGCTACGACTTTAGTTCTCTGCCTGATGATCTCATTTCGGACTCTATCTTCTCTCTTCTCCGTTGCTCGCTGAGTGACATGAAGCTAGTAAGAATCAGTCCGACTATTATGTTATCACGGGAAGGGATTCATTGATTATATACAAGATATGACAAACTTTCCGAATGCTGCCCAACCTAGCACTCTTCTGGAAATTTCTTATTTGAAGTTGTCCCTACCCATCAACAAAATTAGACCCTGGTAGACATATTCTTGGACCGGTTCTAGGTTTTCTCCACTGATCATATTCAGCTCCGGAACAACAAATTCGTTCGTTATGACCATATGACTGCATAGTGTACGGTGGAATATATGATCTATTTTATAATTGTAGAGATGAACTCGTTATTCGTCGTCGGATCTTTTATCACCCCACAAGAAATAATGGGAGTGACGTGCATGATTATTTCCATAATAGGTCATCCTTGAACAGTATGAAAATCAATACATACATGTTTCTAGTAAAATTATTGTTACAATACCAGAGTTTTTAGTTTTGAACTGCATTGGGATTGTTTTTACGAACGAAAGGTGAACCAATTTATAAAAAGTTGAAGTTATTAAAAATCTCGGTACAAGTTTATCATAATTATGAATAAGTGCACTTTGATCTTATGTAAGTTACTCAAGTTAGCAGTATTCTAAGCAGTTACGTTGTAACACACATTTTAAATAACATGAATTAGAAGTGCGAAATTTTTTAACAATGTCTCTATCGCCGGAAAATTTGTTATCAGCTCATTCTCGAGCAAGGTGCATTGCAAATTTAAAGGATTCGCCAGAAATCACACCTTCCGATTGGGCTCCGAAGAGATCTGCCGCCGTGTTAGTGCCAATATGCGTTGTAAACAACCAAGTTTCACTGCTTTACACTTTGAGATCTTTAAACTTGAAGAGCCACAGTGGGCAAGTTTCCTTCCCTGGTGGCATGGCAGAAGGTCATGAAACCCCCACAGAAACAGCTTTGAGAGAATCTGAAGAGGAAATTGGCTTATCACCTGATGATGTTGAAGTTTGGACTGTAATGCATCCTGTCAGAGGTCGCAATCATAATTTAAAAATAACTCCCGTTGTAGGGTGCATAAAGAACTTTGACATTTCAAAGTTTCAGAAGAATATAAATGAAGTAGATAGCATCTTCACAGTGACAGTGAATGAATTGTGTGATGTATCTAGGCAAGGGCATTTAGATGTAAATGGCGTAGGCATGCTTCCTGTGTATATTTATGAACAATACAAAATATGGGGAATAACTGCGTTTATGACGCACTTATTCCTGAGCTGCTTTTTGCCAGAAAGTGATTACCAGCCTGATTTTTCAGTGAAAAAGTATACTTTTGAGGAACTGATGCCTGCAAAGCTGTAATAGGGTGGATGTTTTAGTTAAATTTCACTTATGGTGTTGGTCAGCAATTACTGTACTGGCTTATCAGCAATTACTATATTATAAATACCTAGATTATAGGTATGCAAGTGATAATCCAAAATAATAATAAATTATAATTTATATAGTATAATTTTATTATGATAAAATGTTTTTTTGTGTTTTTATCCAGTGTATAGTGAAAAATGTTATATATTTACTTAGTTTATGAACATGACAATTGCAAATGTGGTTTTATACTATATGAAATGTATATAATTGAATGTATTTTTTATTGATTCGCTTAAACCAGAGATTCTTGAGATAAGTTTTATTACTATGTTAAGGAAACAAATATGTTACATACAATAAGTACACAAGACACTTTATTAAAGTTACATTAACTTGTTGTTAAATAAATAATAATTTATGGTTGTGGTTTTGTAATGAATATATTTTTGTTACTGTGTAATTTACTTGCATTTTCTTTCACTATCAACCACACACACATACATACAAAAGCATTACAATTCCTAAACTTTATCTGTGATTTGAACTTTACTTTCATATTAAAGTAAGATGTATTCAACTACCCTGGACAATCAGACAAAGACAAGACAAACGCATTCATGATCATTAACCCTTGCGGGATAGTCAAAGGTTCAGGTTTCCATCTCCGCAATTGCAAAGGTGTAAAATTTGTTAAGTTTAATTCTGGACAATCCGCTCTTAACATAAATATTACAACTACAACATACACAACTCATCTTGTGTGTGTCTTATAATTGGTGGAGAAATCTCAAAGCTGATATTATTTTGGAACTGCGATGTGGTAACACAGGTGTACTGATAGTGGTAAGATGTTTCGAGAAGTTTTAGGTTTCCTGTAATGTTACGCAAATGTCTAAGAACAGTTATGTTATCTGCAGTGAAATTCAAGAAAACCGATAAATAATGTTCAAATAATTTTGCTAGAATGATTGATTTTATAATAAGACTGAATTGTAGTTACAATTTAACATTATGTCGGTTCTATATTATGGGAAGAATTTTCAGTTTGATACTTGAAAGGAAAGAAGTGAATAATTATAAGTTATAGTAATTAGACTCAGGTCCTTGCATATCTCATAAAATAATTAAAGATATTAAAGATAATAATACAAACGCGTTCTCGACCAACCCTTGCTAGAGGTTTAGGTTGCCATATCCGCATCACGATGTTTTCCTTCACCGTAGTATTCGACGCATTTCGTAAATGTATTTTTATTACGAAAATGTACATAGAAATTCATTAAATTTCATTTCCTTTGGTACATACTCATCATCATTATTTATAAGTACAATGAGATAATAATAATAATATAGGACACTATTACATCAATTGAACAAGCCCCTCGGTAAGTGCATTTAAGACTTGTGTTAAGGGTACTAGTCAATGTATATTTAAGAAATGTATACATATTATATATAGATAAATACATATATAGCATAATAATATATAATCAACGACCAGATTGGAAAGCAGTAGAAAAGCGTAGTTCTTAACTCTGTCTCCACCGGGAATCGAACCCGGGACCCCACGATTAGCGTTCAGGTGTCTAACCGATCGCGCCACGGAGGTCGTCAAATATTATATATCTATTATTATATAGATATATCTATTATTTAAAGACTAGGGATATGGGTTTTTTCTGCCTTAATATCCATTGCATATTATTGTGACATGATTGCATTATACCTATTTTACGACCTCGTACGAGTCGTATATATTTAAATCATTGAAATATTACAGTTTGTATTTATTATGTAGTTATTAAAGCAGTAACTCAGACCAAGGAATTATATCTAAACTAAATTCAGTTCATTTTTAGTTTAGATATACTAAACTAAAAACGCTAGACGACGAAAATAAACGAACGCGGTTCACCTCATACGTGATGTTACTGGAACACGAGGCAATAATCCGTCCAGAATACGTAAAGCCTGCTTCTGCAGCATAAACAGGCGATTTGCGTGGAAAGAGGCACCCCAAAGTAAGTCTCTGTAGCAAATAATGGAATGGAAATGGGCGAAGTAAATGATCACCCATGATATCAGACTACAGTTTCGTTTTCATTACTGTTGTCTTTTTGAATAAAGATCAGAAAATTTAAATAAAACTATTCAAAAAATAACCCCCTTTTTTAAACAATTAGTTATACTAATAATAAAAAGACCCGTATTAATGTTTTTACTTTTTTTAAGATAATGGCATAAAATTAGTTATACGAATAAATTTCAATCCGTGATAGTAGCTAATTTTCCAGACGCGCTGATAACTTCTAATATAATCACACGAACGTTTAATCATGTAACAGTAGTTCTTGACTAAGTTATCATCTCTGATTAACCCCAATCCATCACACTGTCCAATCATTTTCCCTTAAAGATGATACAAAGTCTCTTTGTCCCTCATCCCTTGATCTTCGTTACACCATCAGCCTATTCAGCACCTCCCACTCCTGAGGACCCGAAGGTTCCTCTGCTGGCGGCTGCGGCATCGGAACAGGCACTGGTTGTTGTACGTGACCCCGTCTGAGCCGCACATGGGGCTGTAGTTCTTGGGACAGGGGCAGGGAATGTCTGACACGACGCTGCTGATTGCCAGGGTGAAAAGAAGTAGCACTGGAATAGACAACAAACGTTTATAAATATAATTTAAACTAGACTACTCATTTCAATATAAGTTTACTCCTTAATGATCTTTGTTTATATTCCGTACCTAGCTGGTACATAAAAAGAATGCTAACTAGCTGCCATTCTTCCCGGCAAGTCGTAGAAGGCGATCACAACCCCATCGAATATAGTACTGAGTGGTCAACACGTGGGTTCGAGGTAGCCATAGACTTACTACCTCCCCGATTGCGGACATGAAAATCTGTACCTTTGACTACCCGCAAGAGTTAATGATAGTTAACGCGTCTGTTGTTTTCTCCCTTAGTCTCCTCTTACGGTACGACGGGAAGAAAGGTAAATTGGTTGTGTTAATCCCATCATATTAGTGACAATATTGTTTAAAGTACTTATGACAATTACTTACCAACAACGAATTTCATTTTGTTATCTAAAGTAAGTAGTAGTAGTAAATATAAACTTGTATTTTAATACTAGGTAAATAAACAAAGGAGTTTAAGCAACCTCCTTCCTGCTGCACCTTAACGAATGACAGCTGAGAGCAATGACACTGTCATTATATACAAGGAGCGCATCCTTGAAAATATTCATTACGCCAACGCGTAGGGAATTCCTGTATCACTCATTTAATACTTACAAACAGTTTACCTATAATTGAATGAACAAAATGGTTATTTTATCCTTATTTCAATTCAGTAACGTTTAGGTAGAGATAAATAATTAATAATAGCTATTAACTTATCAATCATGGATAAGACACGATCATTATAAAGGCATCAGTAGGATTAAGTAACGACCATCAATAAATACCGATTCACAACAAACATACACTTCAAAACCATTATCTCTTACGAGGTAGTCAGAGATTCCGTGTCTATCGAATAAGGAGATTTATAGAAGTCACAGGCATAAGAATAGAATACTAGTAGCTCGGAAGATCGTCACATTACCTGGGGTCTTGCTCCATTAATACATTTTAGGCACAATATTACTTCAGTAGTGATACAGCAATACTTCAGTGGCCGTAATTTGACACTTTGGCACATAGTGGAATGCCCCTAGTTGTGGAAAAAATGTGAGTAATATAGAAATTAACGTGATGGTGACGTAAATACAGCTAGTAAGTTTGATTTAATTTTAACAGGCGCTGTAACTGCATTAAATCACTATTACTAAAGTTAATTAACGATTGATGCAGTCAGTGGCTGAATAAGTTTGCATATTTTTCCTTGAAGGATACCATTTAAAGGAAAAGCCTTTCAACTTTCTCAGTAGTATCTATGCAATGTGATTGACTTGCAAGTTAGGTACAGACGATATGGTGTAACGTAAGATTTGTGGGGCCAAATACCTACCATTCAGCTTACTCATACCTTTGAACAATCTTACGCCAAAAGAATATTCGAAATGTTATGCGGATGATGAATAATAGTAGATGGGTATATGTAAATGAAGTGGAAGTGCAATCACGTAGGAGCCTGCTAAGTTACTATGTACTAAAAAAGGGAAACGCTAGGTTTATTTATTTAAAGTAACTGCTGAGTATGTATATGTTTGTTTACATGTATACCTAATTAATAATATTCGTAGCCATTTATTTATTTTATCTTACCTGTTTCATTTGTAAAGTGACTTTAGATGTAGTTAGGTAAAGAAAACAACAATAGGTTCAAATAAATAAGTATTTTAATTATCTAACTAGTAAGTTCATAAATCGATGTTCGCTAGCAACTGGTCGCCCTCTTCGTCATCAAAGAATGAAGAATCATCTAATTTTGCTGTATTATCCTCTATCACAGTGTTTTCAGTATTATTTAGACTATTTTTCCGGATGTTGGTGCCTGGTATGAAATCGTTCCTGTTCCCGCTCGTAGATGGCGTTAAATAACTTTTTAAACTGTTCTTGCTTTCCTGTAAAAAGTTAACAGCTTACTAAGTATATTTCTTTGTTTTTTTATTAATAAAATCGCAATAAGTTTACTTTAGTTAATATTCATTTACCTGGTGCATCGACGTCGTATTCTCAAAGGTATCTTTGCTTAAACCCACTTCGTTCAGGACCTATAAATAAAAATTCAAAACTTTATTATTATTGTTACAATCGTTACAAAATATTTCATATCTATATCTCGTGCTATTCACGGTATCTATTAACAAACAACCTGTTAACAACAACAACAACCTGTCACTTATGTTAATCATCACCACCCATAAGTTCCCCAAAAATAACAGAGAAGATATTGTTTCACCGAGGTTATGTCTCGATAGTTCTATCGGAACCTGTTACTCTACCCCTCCCTTCTAAAGACTTGTACGTGTAAAGGCACTTACGTTGAGCTTCTCCTGCAGCAGAGGCCACATGTGGTCGTCGGCCGTGCGTTGCGCGAGCAGGTATCGAACCCGGACCCCGCCGGTGCGGCCCAGCCGGTGTGCACGCGACTCCGCCTGTGTCACTACCTGCAGAGAAGAATCGGGAAACATTCATTATTAAAAAAATATTAGATCTTGTTAAAAAAATTATTAGTCCATGTTTTTTTTTGTTTTAAAATTAAAAAAAATATTTGATCTGATTCCCATCTGTACGAATTCTGACAAACCACGTCATGTGATAATATGAAATTATATAAGTTTAAGATTTGAATGAAATTCACAAGTTGAAGTTCGTTTTAAACATACTACAAGTTTTCTTACATGTTTTCACTGATTTGCTAGACATTAACACAAGAATTTATATTATATAAGAGAGAAATATACAATCGGATTATAGAACAAGAATTTATACCATCGTCATATTGAAAAACGGGTGGCATTTTCTTTTATAGCCGAATGTGTTCGAAGTGTATTAGTATCAATCTAAGCAAAGTGGTTTGTCATGATCAGGACAGTTGGGGATTCCTGATCTCTGCCTACCCTACAGGGAATCAGGTGTGATATGTACGTACCCCGGGGTTCCAGTGCAGTTCAGCGAAGAGTACCAGGTCAGCTGCAGTGAGCGTGAGGCCGGTGCTAGCCGCAGTTATGGACAACACTGCCACGCGACACGACTCACTGTGTTGAAACTTCTCTACAAGATCCTAGGAAACATATTACAGTGTATTATATTATGTTTTACACACTTCACACTTATATATACTACTGCGGTGATGGAAAAACATCGTGAGGAAACCTACCTGTTTCCAGAGCAGGTAATAGTTAGTGCTTGTAAATGGCGACATGGCTGACCACCTGTCACATTGAGTAACTATCTGGTTAACACGTGGGTTCGTGGTGGCCATAGAATTACTACCTTCGCAATGACAGAGATGGACACCGCAACCTCTGACTACCCCGTAAGGGTAAATGGTCGTGAACGCGTACGTACGTACTTCACACTTATTAATATGTTTATTAAGCTGTTAATGTTTATTTTGTCCTCTTGTTGGTTCTAACATAATATCAGCATAGCGTTTGCCACCAAAACGTAACATACCCAGCTGAGTTAGAACCTTTTTGCTGCGACAATAACATGCACAAGCTATACCCCCTAGTTAGATTTGTAAAATATTTGTATTGTGTATGTTTTAATGTAATTGTATACGTATGTTTTTGTAGCTTTATTAGAATTATTATTTATTAAATACACTAGCAGCTCTTTAAGCTGATACGAGATTTAATATGATTATAATGATTTAAGATGATTGCACTTCAGTTTTTAAAGTTATAAAATGTCAGTCTAGGCAGTTTTTAAAACTGTTCACCAGCGCACTAATGACAGTCTCTGGAAGATAACATGATAAGAGTAATCGAGGTAGGCTATGCTTAAATGGAAAGGCGGTTCAACAGATATTCAGAATTCAAATATATTAGAAATAAAAGCGGAATAATAATATTTTACACAGCACTCTGCCTGCACCTATCATGGAATAATTATTAAAAATTGACATATTCGCTTTAAATACGAAAGGTTAGCTTCGGGTTGGAACTGTACTATTTTGGTGTCAAATTCAGTATTTTGGTGTGCATTTTCGTATTATTCGATGTACGTGTGATCATATTTGAAATGTAAATTAAATTTCATGTAATACAATTTAAATAGAATTTAATGTTAAATGAAATGAAATGTAATTTTATGTGTTGTGTATTGTGTAATTCAATTATATTCTATGAATTCTATTGTATGTTGAATATTGTATGTAATTGATGTGGATGTCTCAATAAAGATATTATTACGTTTAAACCATCTATCTTTCCTTCCCAACACAAGAGGCTACCACTCACCGCCCTGGCGTGCGTGGGCGTGCCCCCCACGATGCTCACGTAGTGCACGTGGGCCTCGTCCAGCGTGAGGCACACGGCGTCGATCATTGGCTTGTGGTGCGCGAACACCAGCACCTTACTCCCTGGCTCTTCCTTCAATAACTGCTGCAGGTATTTGCTGGAATAGTCGAATAGATTATAGTGCACTGTTATGTATAATACGATCTGAGCAGCAGGAAGATTCAAATAAACTATTTTGCTTACTAAATTTATCTAGTGATACGCGGGCTTCAAATGACCCATACCTAACATGCCTTCGTAATTACGGAGATGGGCATTCAAGCCTCTGACTACCCCGCTATAATAAAAAAGGGAGTGTGTATACACAAGTCGTGAAGCGTATGTTATGTTCAATTAATATACCGCGTCTCAGTAAACGTAGTGTGGCGCGCCCCCCGGCAAGGTGGGAAGACGACCTGCGCAGGTTGGCCGGCATCGAATGGATGCGAACGGCCACTGACAGGGAGAAGTGGTGTCATTTGGGGAGGCATATGTCCAACAGTGGATTCAGACAGGCTGATGATTATACGTTAAAAACTTATTGATTTCTATATCCAATGCTACTCATGGAACCTATTGGGCGATGGGATAGCAACCAGTCACCTATATTTTGCATCACGGCCCTTAATTTCACGAAAAATAACCGAGTTTTTTTTTGAGATTATATGTCGGTAGTATATCTTAGTAGTTATACCACCACCACCTGTCACATTGAGTACTGACTATCTGGTCAACACGTGGGTTCGAGGTGGCCATAGAATTACTACCTTCGCAATTGCGGAGATGGACACCTGAACCTCTGGCTACCCCGCAAGGGTTAATAGTCGTAAACACGTTTATCTTGTCTTTGTAAATAAATATGGATTTTTCTCGTGTGTAAGTCGTCAACTCATTCTAACACAGAGGTTGACCCAATCAAACTAATTACAAGTAAGGCTTTTATATGCCTTTTAATCATTATCTTCATTGACTTAGAACCTCGGAGATTTAGCTAATACTTCCTCTTTCCTATACTGCTTTACTTTATAGGGGATGTGTGTGATACATACACATCACGCCAGTTTCCATGTAGATGCTCGTGAATGCGTTTGTCTTTTGTCTTAGTAGTTACTAGTGACCCGCTCCGGCTTTGCACGGGTATAAAATATATAGCCTTTTCCACTATTTAATGGATGTTATTATATATATAAACTTCCTCTTGAATCACTATCTATTAAAAAAACCGCATTAAAATCCGTTGCGTAGTTTCAACGATTTAAGCATACAAAGGGACATAGGGACAAAGAAAGCGACTTTGTTTTATACTATGTAGTGATATACATATATAAATTCACGTCCTTTAATTCCTTTTGGTGTGAACAAAACCTCGGGGATATAATATCTCTTAGGTCACTTTTTAGCACGAATATTGAGCTTGTCATATCATAATTTAACATTGATGATATATATATAGTTCAATAGATTCTATTTATCTTTTCTTTTTACATATATGTATTTATATAGTATATTTATTCGAGATGTAATGGTCAGTCTGATTGGGTAGCGACAATTCTACCAAAATCGCGTTCTATAAAAGGGAACCCAGGTTTCTAAACAAGTTTCACAAAACTTTATTAAAAATAACTGCCTATCTACCCCTATAATAAACAACCCTCACCATATAGCAGGTATCTTGACGCGGGCGCTCTCGCTGAAGAAGGAGATGAGGGCGGCGTGCCTCTCGGAGGCTCCGCTCCGCTGGTAGGCCTCCGCCCTCTGAGACAGGCCTTGTTCCTGCTCCTTGCTGAACGCTAGCAGGGCGGAGTCTAGGATTACTGTCTCTCTGGAATAGGAATATGGGTATATAAAGTCTTGTACAAGGTGTAATCGATGAAGTACAGACTATTTTTATTTTTAAACACTCGCGATTTCTACTCATTTTATTTACTATGAGAGACCGGGTCATATCACGATAAATTAATAAAGATATCTGATTACGGCCTATGCAACTGGGTCGAAACGTCGGGCAAAATAAAGGTAATCAGATATCTTTATTAATTTATCGTGATATAACCCGGTCTTTCGTAGTAAATAAAAAGAAGTACAGACTCTTCCTAATAATTCTTATTCTAATTACAGATAGATGATGAAAGTTAAAATATGATTTGTATGACGGAGAGAAAACATCTGCCTATTTCTTTAATTAGAGTAGTCACTATCGGTATACGACGTCATGGTTTAACATGTGATGTTGGGTACTGATTATTGTTAGGTAAAACGTGGGATTGGAGTGGCCAAAGATATCATCATGCTTAGTTTTTTGAAAACACTCAACATTTGACTACCTCAAAAGGGTATTACGATCATGAATGCATAATTTCTTACTTAGGTGTATACTAAAACTACATCGCAAGCACTTATAAAAAATATAGAAGAAAAATATTTTGTATAGCTGAAAGTGTAGTCAACTGTGATAATATAATAATAATAATATTTGGACATTATTACACAAATTGAACTAGCCCCTAGGTAAGTACAATTACGACTTGTGTTACGTATACTTGTGTTAAGAAATGTATATATATTATATTTAGATCAATACATATATATCATATATAATCAACGACCAGACTGGAAAGCAGTAGAAAAGCGTAGTTCTTAACTCTGCCTCCACCGGGAATCTTTGGGACCTCACGATTAGCGTTCAGGTGTCTAACCGTAGGGTTATTATGTATCTTGCGATCAGTAAGCAAACAACGAAAATTGTGCGATTTTCGCTGTCAAACACGACTTTCGTATTATGTATCATCGAATAGCATTTGCAACAGCAATCGAAACAGTGCTGCCAACAACACCACAACAACACAGCAATTAAAGAACGAACGAAAACGAAGAAAATGTATGAAAGCAATAATAATTGGTATTATGTAAGCAGTTTTGACAGCAATCACGAGCGAAAATTTTGCAAACTCAAATGTCAAACAGCGATAAGTAAAAAGGTGGTTGCTTTCAGATTGTTAGAAAGTTTTGCAACTTTAAACAAGCTAAAAAAGTAGTTTAGGCAGTCGCACTAGTAAATTATAAGTGTGGAGAGTGAGGAGAGAGTAGAGGGAAACACAACGCAGGCGAATATCGGCGAAAGCGCGAGCAAAACTGCGTACCAATTGAGAAGGCGAAAACTCCTAATTCTCTGCCTGACGAGGAGTTTCTGCAGCCTTTCGATGATTTAAGGCCCTTTATGTCCATAACAAAGTCATTGCACAAGTTTGAGCTTTGAACGCTAGGTAAGGTAACTTATATTCAAATATAAATTTCCATCATTTGGTTGTCATAATTTTATGTACTAAAACATAATTTTCTTTACAGATTTTCGCGGCTTTTGCATTTATTCGCTACTGCTTCAGACCACAAATCTATTGGGATGAGCTACAGATAACATTTGGACCAGCCCAGTGTCCCAAACTCTGTGCGTGAAGTTACAGCTGCACTTAACAATAACAATATATCAAGGAAATATTATAGTTTCCTCAGGGTCAATCAGACTGAATGTATATAGTTTGAAGGTCAGTATTATATAATAATTTAATAGAATTATATTATTTTTATTACATAGAGAGAGGAAAGTGTGAGGGAGATATTGAATGTAGAGTGTGTGCAGGCAATAAGATCAATGGGGCCATGTATAGTGTTATGGGTAGCCAGTTGATTTCTTAATCGGCACGTATGGCTATTCATAGGGCTGTGCTGGTTCCAACATTGACTTATGGTAGTGAAAGTTGGGTATGGCAAAAGAAGCATGAATGCGGTCACTGAGAAGCATGTTAGGAGTGACTTTGAATGATAAAATTAAAAATAGTGTGATGAGGGAAGGTTGCGGTTTAAAAGAAGATGTAGTGACTAAGATTGAAAAGAGCATGCTTTGATGGTTTGGACATGTTATGCGGATGAATGATAGCAGATTGACAAAAGGAATATATATGAGTGAAGTGGAAGGGCGGTTACGTAGGGGCCTAATAAGACATAACAGTCAGATAGACGCTTATATTGAAAAAAGGTGACGTTAGGAGTATCTACAACCGCCGAGTGTGTATGAGAAGATGTATGAGAGTCAATGAAGCGAAAGTGGTCTGTCAGGATTGGGACAAATGGGGATCTGTGATCTCTGCCTACCCTTCTACAGGGAATCAGGCGTGATGTGTATGTATGTACATAGAGAGAAACGGGCTTAACATGTCTATGTATTATAATTTGACTGTTACCCTTTACACTACACAATATTTGTGTGTATCACTTCCATCATTTAAGATATTAATAACTATGCGGCTGTGAGCAGACTGATGTCTAGTTAGTTGATTCAGAATGAAACAGAAGACTGGCTATTCATAATGATGTTCTATTTCCTACACTTATGTATGGTAGTGAGTGTTTGGTTTGGCAGAAGTGTCATGAATGAAGAATAATAGTTAGAGATGATCTCCCTCAGAAAAATGTATTATGCAAGATTGTGTGATAGCTTAGAATGGATTCATGAACGCTTTGTCAATGATAGTGTGATTCATGAATACTGTGGTATGGGAGAATAATAATATGTAATTACAAACATAGAGAAAGGTATGTTATGAGGTTTGGGCATATGGAGCAGATAGATGAGAAGAGGGTTACGAAAGGGATTTATAATTTATAGAGCTAAAGTGGAAGGTAGAGGAGGACAAGTTAAGCTGCGTAGAACATATACTGATCAAATTAGAAACATTCTTGTCAAGGTGGGTGTACGCAGCGTGAAGAATAAAAGAGTCTATCCCGTTAGGGACGTAGAGCCATGAATATATGTATCCATATTAATATTTCATCTCATATGTGCAACCAGTGGGCATGTCTGTATGTATGTCATACAAGTCTGTTAAGATGAATGTATGTCGAGGAGGCAAAAGTAGCGTTGATATAGAAAGTAATTAGGTTTTTCCCTGGAAGGATAGATATTGTGGGTATATTTGTAATCTCATTGTAAATATTTTTTTTATTTTCAGATCAAGTGAATCATTTAGAATGTGGATGAAGTTGTGCGCCCTGATCATTGAAATTGTGTAGATGGCAAAAGGAAGAAATAAAAAATCTTATAGAAAGTTCAAATATGTAGTTTTAATTTTTAAATTTAGTTTAAAATTTCCATCTATACATTAAGTTGACTTGGCTTGGATGCGAGCTGCTTCAGCAGTGGTCATGGTAGCATTGGCAGGTTTTTCTTTAGCTGCCACTCTCTTTTGCTCCATGTTCAACACACAAGAATCAATGATTTCAACACACAAGAAGCCTCCACCTAGTAAATATAAACAATGCATAAATTAATAAACACAATAACAACGTTAAATCATACACAATTATGGAAACAAATAAAAATTCATATGACATTAAATTGTACCTTTTTTCTACCAGAAATCAAACTCCAAATATACTAGTTTATTAGCACCCAGAAGTCATAAGTTATTCAATTTGCTAGATTTTAATGTTTTTTAACGCCTAACCTTCTAAATACATATTATGTTATGATGAAAACAACAATATTTGTAGTACATGCATATATTCACACCTCCTATGTCCCTAAGGGGACAAGCAGAGACTATTGATCACCAACTCAAATGATCCTGACTAATCACATACATACATACACATCACACTCAATTCCCTGTAGAGGAGTAGTCAGAGATCACAGATACCCACCCTGACATACCATTTTTGCTTCATTATACACTTATATACTCTCAGTGGTTATATATACTTCTAACATCACTTTCAATATGGAGTCTGTCTAACTGTCATTTTTCCCATTGGGTAATCACCCTTCCAATTCACACACATATATTCAATTCTTCAATTTCAAATCTTTTGTCAATCTACTATCCTTTATCCTCATAACATATATAAACGATCGAAGCATGCCCTTTTAAATCTTAGCCTCTACATCTATTTTTAATTCTGTCATTCAATATCACTCCTAACATGCTTATTTGTGTGACCTATGGGTATGGTTTAGCGTGCATATGCCCGTGGAAGTGCAATGATGACTATGACAAGAGTAATGTAGGGTAAAGAATAAAGGTGTATGATGTAGATCTAGTAAGAGTTATTTTCCATGATTGGTATCAATGGGAATTCATGATATCTGTTTTACCGTGTGTAGCGAGAATGAGTAAAGTGTATTTTAGTAAGTAAGTTACTCAGATGGTCCAAGTAACTGTGGTATAGTTGTTATTGTTATTATGTGTTATAAGTTTTTACACTAAAATATATTATTCAAGAAGACAATACCTGCATTTTCAAAGTGATATGGCTAGCTCTCCTCTTCTTGCTCTTGATATGGCCTGGCATATCGAAGTTTTCAGCCTGAAAAAACATAAACTTTTAGTGCTCAAGTAATAAATTACATATTTCCACATTTATGTTCATTTCACTATTGATTTTAGTGTAAAATACTTACCATTATTTCAAATTATGCCTTGCTAGCTCTTGACTTTCCACGTGTACAGTTGTGGTACAATGTATCAAATATTTCAAGTTAAAAATTTCTAACCTATTGAACATTTTCAAACATAAACAATAACAAACTTGCTAGTTCCACCGATTGCTACTTGATTGCTAGGGCGCTAGTTTCTACGTGTCAATTTGAATGAATGATTTTGGTTATGTTGGTATGGTTTTGGATAGCAGTAAGAACGCGACCAGCGAGCGAACACCTTACATAATACCAATTTGTATGAACGAATAGCAATCGATCGCGCGATCACTTTGCGATCACTGCTGATTGCAAATTTTTACATAATAACCCTACGGATCACGCCACGGAGGTCGTCAAAAATAAAGATAGATAAAATATAGATAGATCCATGCCACCTATGCAATTAGCCCCTGTGGCACTGACCTGGTCTTGTGCGCGAGGCTGAGCACCTGCTCCTTGGTCCGCCTGAGCAGGAAGCGTCTTCGCAGCACGGCCTGCAGCTCCGCCAGGTGCGACTGCCCAGACATGTCCCACCCGAAGTTACTTAGCTTCGCTGCGCAGTACCTTTTGCCTTGAAAATGGTGAAATAATTGTATAATATAAACTTATATTACTAAGCTTTATTGTATAGATATCTAAACATAACTATAGTGTAATACTCCAAAAAGGTTAACAATAAATGAGTTTGTACGCTTGTACGGCTATGTTATGTAACTGGCTTGAAGCTCACTTTACACCAGTGATATAAAGATTAAAATTGTTTAAAAAGATTATATTTTCTATAATACATAAGCTATTCTTTTAAATATATATCTTATATAAAAACTAGCTGCTTTTCTGCCCAGCATATTTCGCATTAGGGTCAATGAAATCTATTAGGCACAATCTGACATCAATGTGCAATTTCAATACAATCACGATTACCAATAATCATGGTCGCCTTAGAGATATTTTGTCCTCATGGAAAATATATGTATTATACAAACGAGTATGAAAAGCGGGGTTCGCGATTTCGGCACATTTATCGCAACCTAAGTAATGCGTATAATCACAAAAGGCCATTAAGAAATTTAAAAATGCCAGTGCCTTTAGGAACTTAACGAATAGTTCAAAAAAACGAAATTTTCCGGATACATTTTTTCGACTCGAAAATCGTTTTTTTTTTATCTGCTAAAGTGTCGTTCGAATATACTGAATATACCGTAGCCCTGCACGAAATTATTAATATACATTTATTATAAGTTTAATTTGAAATAAACATGTATATAAACTCCCTTACCATACTCCGTATAGCTGCCAAACAGCTTGGGCTCTATAATATCGAGTTGCGTGTAGAGTTCCGCGGGGCGACTTAAGGCCGGCGTTCCACTGAGCAGAACGACGCGCGCCGCCGTCCGCGCCAGCGCCGTAAGGGCCAGCGTACACTGCGCCTTGTGCGACTTCAGGTAGTGGGATTCGTCCTGCAGTGGACAGGGATAGAAGCTGTTTATTATGGTACTGTATACAAATACTGACTATTACATAGTAGATCAAAAACATACATATACGTTTACTTCCATTTAATATCTTTCAGAATGGACAGAACCTCGAAGAAATAGAAACCATCGCCTATATAGAAGAAGGGGGACTAGTTCAATCGGTATATGTACGTACGCGTTCACGACCATTAATCCTTGCGGGGTAGTCAGAGGTTCAGGTGTCCATTTCCACAATTGCGTGGTTAGTAATTCTATGACCACCTCGAACCCACGTGTTGACCAAATAGTCAGTACTCAATGTGACAGGTGGTCAGCCATGTCGCCATTTACAAGCACTAACTATTACCTGTTCTGGGAACAGGTAGGTTTCCTCACGATGTTTTTCCCTCACCGTAGTATTCGACGCATTTCGTAAATCTATTTTTATTAAGTAAATGTAAATTCAATTGGTATAATAGTGTCATAATTATTAATAACTATTAGAGTCACTACACAGCATTCTAGAGCCTTAGCCCATTGACAGATACGCTTTATACCAATATTTTGTTAGTAAGGTGTCCATGTGTGTGTGTGCGTGCGTGTATATGTGTGAATCTGATAGTAAATGTTTTTATTATATTTATAGTAAATGATGTTTTTACCACAATGATGACCCCGCATTTCTTGCCCTTGAGCAGCGGCGCATGCGTGGAGGTGAGCTTGTAGCTGCAGATCACCACCTCTGTGTGTCTCTCGGCTACTAGCTGGGCATCTCTGGGACACAGAAACATACATGTATATATCACTACATAGTATAAAACAAAGTCGCTTTCTCTGTCCCTATGTCCCTTTGTATGCTTATCTTTGAAACTACGCAACGGATTTTGATAAGGTTTTTAATAGATAGAGTGATTCAAGAGGAAGGTTTATTTGTACAATAACATCCATTAAATAGCCAGAAGTGCGAAGCCGGAGCTATAATATATAATACTTGTTTACAATAGCAATTGAAAGCCAAGTATCCAACATAAATTTTGACGGCCTCCGTGGCCCGTTAAGCTACTCGTGAGCTCCCGGGTTCGATTCCTAGTGCAGGCAGAGTGAAGGAAAACATTGCGGGACAAATAGGGATCAAACTCTGCCTACCCCTCTACAGGGAATCAGGCGTGATGTGTATGTATGCAGAGTTAAGAACTACGCTTCTCTTTTGCTTCCCAGTCTGGTCGTTGATTATATATGCTATATATTTATTTATCTATGTATAATAAATACATATGTCTTAAATTTACGTCGGCTACTACCTTTAACACTAGTCTGAAATATCCTTACCCAGGAGCTAGTTCAATTGGTGTAATAATGTCTAAATATTATTATCCATCTTCTATATGGTTATAACAACTTACTTATTGTTGGTCAAGCAAACGATATTCGTCATAGGTACCGAGGGAAGCAGCTCGTGAATCTTACTCTGCCACGTCTCCCTGGAAAAATACACGTAATACTAGAATACCGAGTTCAATACAGAGAGTCTTGTGTGAAGTATTTTAAAGAGTATAAGATACTGACGGTTCCATGTTTGTACATATATGAAGTGCTGTTATTCGTCAGACAGAATCCAGAAATGTTTCCTGCTATATCCAGTGTTAGTGGGCGGGAGCAGAGGGATAAGACTAGGCTTTGCAGTAGGGCAGCCAACACCGCCCTTATGGCGAAGAGCCTGTTTTGTGTTGGACCTCTGCTCTATAATAAACTTCCAATAGATGTAAGAAAATGTGAAGACTACTTGTTATTTAAGATTAAAGTTAAGAATTTGTTATTAGAAAAATGTTATTACAGAGTAAAAGACTATATTGAGTAATAGTGATAGTTATAGTATTGATATGTTATATAAATATAAGATTAAGTACAAATAGAAACAAAATTATAAAAATGTTAATTAGACTAAATAAATGATAATAGGTTATGTAATAATAAGAATGAAAGAGTTTAATAATATTGCAATTAGAAATAAATAGTTAATAGCGTTAATGTAATACATTGTTAAGTGAAAATTTCAGTTATTTTGGTTTTAACTGAAATACAATATTGTACGCCAGGAGAGGCAGCCCATGCTGATACTAACTAATAATTGTACACCCTATTTACGCATGTGACACAATAAAGTTTCTTTGTCTTGTCTTTGTCTTTGTCTCGAGGGTCGCCTTGCACTACCTGAGCTATGAGGTATAGGTGTGTTGTATACGTTTGTTACTATTTTGAATACTATGCTATTTATTCCTTGTAATTAGTACGTCATCGAAAGGTTTCCTGTTAGGGTGACGTACATGTCAGAATTAAATAAATAAATAAATACTAACAGTTATAATCGTCTTCTATGGTTCGTCAACAAATTCTGCTCAGTGAAAGTTGAAAATACAAATAATTATTTTCGGTTGAATATTGAGTCAATTGTGATGCCGAACTGGCTTAATATGTTCGCTTTGGGATAAGATTTGGATCCTAGAAAGAACCGAAGAACAAGGAAGAGAAGAATTGGAGCTTCGACTTCGTTTTTCTTCGGTTGTAACCATGGCGTTTGTAACCAAAAATACATTTACGAAATGCATAGAATACAACAGTGAGGGAAAACATCGTGAGGAAACATACCTGTTTGCCAAACAGGTAATATTTAGTT
The DNA here is from genome assembly GCA_030578115.1 of Leucoptera coffeella. NCBI lineage: Eukaryota > Metazoa > Arthropoda > Insecta > Lepidoptera > Lyonetiidae > Leucoptera > Leucoptera coffeella. Next base: position 60,876 of record JAMBLF010000354.1, read on the forward strand.
CTTGTAAATGGCCACACGGCTTACCACCTGTCAGCTGTCACATTAAGTACTGACTATCTGGTCAACCCGTGGGTTTGAGGTGTACATAGAATTACTATCTTCGCAATTACGGAGATGGACACCTGAACCTTTGACCACCGCACAAGGTTAAATGGTCGTGGACGCGTTTGTCTTTTGTCTATTACGGCTATTGTGACATCACTGCTATACCTTAACCCTAAGATTAACCTTACCTCATAGAGGAAGTGGTGACTATAAGCAAAGGCCAGTTGTGCTTGTAGTAGCTAGCTATGGCCAGCGCCTGGAACGTTTTGCCCAGGCCCATGTCGTCAGCTATCATGCATCGGCCACGCTTTGCTATGCCAAACCTGAAACATAATAACGCTTATATTTATTTATTTTGACGACCACCTCCGTGGCGCGATCGGTTAGCCGCCGGAACGCTAACAGTGAGGTCCTGGGTTCGAATCCCGGTGGAGGCAGAGTTAAGAACTACGCTTTTCTACTGCTTTTCAGTCTGGTCGTTGATTATATATTCTATATATGTATTCATCTATGTATAATATGTATACATATATATACTCATACATTATAAACTATTAAATAAGCTATAAGTATTTCTGTATGTACATTATAGTAAGCATCATACATAAACAACTAATATTTGAGTACCTCCTAAAAATAAAAATGGTAGAGTACCCGCCACATAAGGTGGCAGTTGGAGGCGACGCCACAGTCGCGTAATCCAGTGTTGCCAGTAAACACGCCAAAACTAGCACTCACTGTGCCATACGGCTCGATACATTATATTGAGGTTTCATTTGTAACGATCTTTGGTTGCAGAGCTATAAACTCAAATAAAACAAATTAATATACCAAAGTCAAAAGTCAAAATATTTTTATTCAAAATAGGCCCTATCATAAGCTCTCTTTGAAAGTTATTTTATGATCTAAGTACAAATTAAAAAAACTATATATTGACAAAAGGAATATATATGAGTGAAGTGGAAGGGCGGTTACGTAGGGGCCGGCCTAATAAGACATATATGTAACAGTCAGATAGACGCTATATTGAAAAAAGGTGACGTTAGGAGTACCTATAACCGCCGAGAGTGTATTAGAGAATGTATGAATGTCAATGAAGCGAAAGTGGTCTGTCAGGATCGGGACAAATGGGGATCCGTGATCTCTGCCTACCCCTCTACAGGGAATCAGGCGTGATGTGTATGTATGTATGTAAAAAAACTATTTCAAACATGGCACTGAGCATTGTCTTTACATATTTTTACCGAGGTTAGTTCACCAACCATTTCGGCTGCTCAAGATGCCACGTCATGAAGACCACGACCGCTCTGATAAGAGCGTAACGATTGAGAAGAAGAAGTTCAGCGGAGACCCTTGGAGAAGAACTAACAAGAAACTCCAGAAATCAATTTATTATAATCACCCTTAACAAACATAAAAATTACAAAGAGTGGGCAAAAAACACAACGCTGGTAATACTAAATTTACCTTTCATACAAAATAACACGCAATGGCGGAAACGTTAAATTTAGTTCCAAGTTTGGCTACTGCCACCTTATGTGGCGGGTACTCTAACACTAGTTAACTCTACACAGACAAATGTATAAGAGTATTTTTCATTTATGGTCACATGGTATCCTAAATTCACCAGATAGTTTGTACAATAGACTGTACTGTAACTAGAGTACAGAAGGTGTATTACATCGAGTAAAGGGGCATACTATAGTCTATTCTAGATATTGGGCAGGTATCCTAAATGTAGGGACTAAGGGTAAATAGAATGTGTTAGGTGAATGGCTAGCACCTTCACCAATGTTCCATTATGACATTGCAACCCTAATATTCATGCTAAAAAGTGTACACCCCGAAAGGAATTAAGAGACGTGAATCTATATGTATGTATGTATCTTCATATGTTTTCTTTCAATAAAAAAATGAAGTGGTTACAAGTATTGTGACTAATATATTACGCGATAAGTCCCGTTAGTTATTAATCATGAGTATAAATCGCGAATCTCTTAAAATTATAAGTATTGTGACGTGCATAACTAATAAATATTGCATTGAGAATATAATTAACATAGCTAGCCATTTTAGGTCTCCGAGGTTCTGTTTACAGAGATCAAAGGACGTAAATATATTTGTATACACATTCAATAATACTTGAAGAAGGTAGACACAAAGTATAATTACCTGACCCCCTCCTCTTGAAAGGGCAGTAGCTTATTCCGCAATGTGGCTTCTATGGGCGTTAAGTCTATTTTGCTTGGGTCGCACTTTGGCTCACTTAGTATCTGAAAGATTAATGTATAGAGATCCTGTTAAGGGTAGATATAGATCAAGGATACAAAAGAAGTGATGTTGAATGATATAATCAAGAATAAGATTAGAAAAGGATTTTTGTTAAGTATGTGAGACTGGGTCATATCACGATAAATTTATAAAGATATCTGATTCCCTTTATTTTGCCCGACGTTAGATTTAGACAGACATTAGCTGAGATTAGAGCTAGTCTTCCCGCAACCACGGCCTATGGAACTGGGTCGAAACGTCGGGCAAAATAAAGGTAATCAGATATCTTTATAAATTTATCGTGATATGACCTGGTCTCACATAATTAATAAAAAGAGTATAAATTGCGAGTGTTTAAAAATAACTAAGGATTTTTTTTTAAGACAGATTGTTATGAATATTACTTACTCGGAGGTGTCGTGTAGTTTCTTAACACATTCGTCGCCATGGTCCAAAAAAGTATATGTGGTGCCGGTCATTTTGACCCACCATGGCGACGAATGTGTTAAACAAGTTATTTTAAAGATACCATTCTCGCGTACATATTTAGTCAACATACAACTTTTAATAACGTTGTTCACAATCAAAATTCAATTGTTCAGTTAAGGATGAACAAGGAGAAATAACTACTAGATCATACCACACACACATACATATACTTTCAAGTCCTTTAATCCCTTTTGGGGTGTACAGAATCTTAGAGATGGTCACATTTTACCATGAATATTGGGATAGTGGTTATAATTATGGAACATGGGTACCAGGTTGCTAGCCCATCATCCAATAGATTTCATTTAGTTGCCTCATGACATCCCGAAAAGAATAGCAGCTAGTTAACATTATTTTTATATTCTAGTGATGTGACGTATTATCACCTTGGTAACATAACTGGGTAGGCCTCCAAGCACCACATGTGGTGCTAATGGAGCAACCTTGGACATCAGTTCCTTGTAGTCATCTATTGAGAAATTCCATAATTTTGTTTGGGGATCTGAAAAAGAAATGATCCAAATAAACCGCTTCAGGAAATTAATAGCTACTAGTATGCTAGTTCCCTTTTTGGATTTAGAATTTATGTAGTGTACAAAGCATTATCTTAGCTTTTAAAAGAAATTAATAATAATATTGAACTGAAAATTCATTTTTTTTTTTGTCGACCCCCATGCGTAATCGGTTAGCCGCTGGAACGGCCAGACCAGACTGGAAAGCAGAAGAAAAGCGTAGTTCTTAACTCTGCCTCCACCGGGAATTGAACCCGGGACCCCACGATTAGCGTTCAGGTGTCTAACCGATCGCGCCACGGAGGTCGTAATATACAAATATTATTATTATTATATCTATAATATACTATAACTATCAATATTTTAGGCACTTTTAAGTTTAGTTATTTGTTGTATTCTAGGGTCAGCACTAAAATTAAAGATAACTAGAATAATACACAACTTTGCATGTGTTACAAGAATCATGAAAACACTTACCATAACTCTTTGAGGTTATTGTTTTGAAAATGTTGATCAACGGCGTGCAAAACTCTGAGGGATTTACTTCAAATCTGTTTTCAGATATTAAATAGACAGTGCCACTTACTACTTTGTCTGGTTGCACATTAATTACATTTTCAGGCTTTGTGTATGGATGAAAAGTTTTGTTAGCAGTTGATAAAGGAGGTTTCACGGGACCAACAGGACTAGATGATGAAGAATTATTTAATGAAACATTAGATGCACTAATGTTTTGATTGCCTTTATTTTGTCTTCTCTGAATAGCGGCTAGTCGCTTTAATTCAATTTCTTGTTGGGTACAACTCATCTTTAACAACGAATAAGGATTATCATTTTACATCTGTGTGTAATCAAAACTATGCAATTATGGTAATTAAAATAATAGATATTTTTAGTAATTAAATGTTCTTGCAATCATTAGATGGAAAATGTATTTGAATCGAGTGTTTGTAAATAATAAACAAGTAGAGATCGCGCCACATACGGTGGCAGTTGGAGGCGTCGCCACAGTCGCGTAATTCAGTGTTACCAGTAAACACGCCAAAACTAGCACTCACTGTGCCATACGGCTCGAAACATTATAGGTTTCATTTGTAACGATCTTTGGTTGCAGAGCTATAAACTCAAATAAAACAAATTAATATATCAAAGTCAAAATATGTTTATTATACTATTTCAAACATGATTAATAATTAACGGGACTTATCCTTCTTATTATATATTACATATATTATGTGTTCCTTCACTCTGTCCGCAATAGACCGTTTAGTCTGTTCGACATAGGATTTCCCACAGCTGCAATCAATCTTATACACACCCTTATATCTTATATCATGAGTATAAATCGCGAATCTCTTAAAACTATTATTTCAAACATGGCACTGAGCATTGTCTTTACATATTTTTTACCGAGGTTAGATCAGCGGAGACCCTAGCTTGGAGAAGAACTAACAAGAAACTCCGGAAATCAATTTATTATAATCACCCTTAACAAACATAAAAATTACAAAGAGTGGGCAAAAAACACAACGCTGGTAATACTAAATTTACTTTTCATACAAAATAACACGCAATGGCGGAAACGTCAAATTTAGTTCCAAGTTTGGCTACTGCCACCGTATGTGGCGGGTACTCTAACTTCGTTGCGCGGTTTATATTTCATTCAAACAACAATCATTGAATTGAACGTTATGAAGCGATTAATACACCTTTGTGAGTATTTTACATTATTGGAATCACCAAAAACATTAATAATTTGATAGGTTATTCGCTTGGTAAACTATAATGACAAAATACATATTTAAATAAAATGATCAAAACAAGAATATATTTATATCCTTTTATGTTAACAAACAATTCAATGAATTTTGGAATGCATTCGTTGTGACTCGTATGGACTTTGCTCTTAAATAACTAAAAAAATCCTATTCAATGAATGAATCTGAAACTTCTGACTACAATTATATGTTTGTTGGTTGGCTTGGCTGCAATCGCAATCAGAGTTCTTGGCAAATAAATTAAATTCGTTAATGGAATTGTACATTTTGTCTCGAAAGAATCATTAAATAATCTGCAAAATGTACTAATTCCATTAAATTATAACCTGAAAATAGACATCAAATTGAGTTTATCAAAAAACAAGTTATCGTTTCACCTTTGGATTACTACATACATAGGTAACCAAAATGACGGAGAACGTAAGTCCTATAAAATATTTCTTGTGTGGTGGCTTCGGCGGTGTTTGTCTAGTTTTAGTTGGACATCCTCTAGACACGATCAAGGTAAGGTTGCAAACTCAACCGGTGCCTAAACCAGGTGAATTACCTCGATACACGGGCACCCTCGATTGCTTCCGAAAAACGGTGACCAATGAGGGTTTCCGAGGCCTATACAAGGGCATGTCCGCGCCATTGACCGGTGTCGCGCCCATATTTGCCATCAGCTTCCTCGGATTCGGTCTTGGAAAGAAATTAGTTCAAATCAAGGATGAACCTCTGAACAAATTTCAACTCTTCCTAGCTGGCGCCTTCTCGGGAATCTTCACGACTTCCGTCATGGCGCCTGGGGAGCGAATCAAGTGCCTGCTCCAGTTGCAGCAGGCTTCTACGGGCCCACCTAAGTATAGTGGTATGGTAGACTGTGCTAAGAAGCTCTATGCTGAAGGTGGGATCAGGAGTATATACAAGGGCAGCTTTGCCACCATGATGAGGGATAGCCCTGGTAGTGGTTGCTACTTCTTAGCATATGAAGTTATCAAGGACCAGTTCCAGCCAGTAGGCGCGTCCCAAAACGTGCAGATGTTATTCACCATTCTTGCGGGTGGTTGTGCCGGAATTGCTAATTGGGTTGTTGCCATGCCAGCTGACGTGCTCAAGAGCAGACTACAAACTGCTCCTGAAGGTAGCTATCCTGGAGGAATGAAGGATGTGTTCAAGGAACTGATGCAGAAGGAAGGACCAGGCGCTCTCTACAAGGGTGTGACTCCTGTCATGATCCGAGCGTTCCCTGCGAATGCTGCTTGCTTTGTAGGCTTTGATTATGCTCTCAAATTCCTTAATATGGTGGCCCCCAATCTTTGATAACGATATATTGTAAAGTTGGTTTAAGTGTAATTAAAAATAATAGTTATCGTTCAGATTATTACAGTGATTAGTGGCAAGTTATGTATGTCAAATGTAAATAAGTCTATAGTGCACAAAACTGTGTCTACATATTACTAAAAACGTTAATTTCTTATATACAAAACTATATTTTGTCATTAGGTATTAAAAGTGCCTTTCATCATAAGTAATTTAATTGTGTTATCTCATATTTTGTTATTTTAATACTTGATAAAACTTTTTTTTATATTTGAAACAGTTTTAAGCAGTATCCAATTGTTTAGTTGATAGAGTGTAACTATCCAATCAAATGTCCAAGTTGTTATATAATATACAGACATTGTTATTATACTGTTTTTTATTAAAAAGCCACTTTTGTTTAGTCACGGAGCAGTGTTATCTCTTACAATAATGATTGATGTCATTGTTAACAATAAAAGTACACAAACATCATTTTATCCCTTTCAATGACGACAGTACTTCTATTGGGGCTTTTGATAACAATAATTGAAGTGATACTACTGAAGAATAAGTCTGCAATGTTACACCATCTGTCACATTAAGTAATTTGGTGAAAGTGGTTCCATCTAGATATACACTTTTTGTGCAATTTCCCAGAATGGCAAACCCCAACCTACCTTAGGGTGAAGACATAGAAAGGCAGGTTTTCTGGTACGGAGTTATCGGTACTGAGCCCTACGAATGGGTACACATTGTGCTACATATAGGAACAACTTATTTCTATATGTGTAAGCACATAAGATAACATTGAATTCTCTACCTGTACGTATTGGTACCGACCTGCACCAGATTGTCTGCACTGTGAACCTGCCTCTTTATGTCCTCACCCTATCATGGGTTTTCTTATTATGTATAACAAAATACAATGTTAATGAACTTTAGTCTCTTGGCAAGGGATTTGGCACATGTCTTGGTATGAACAGCATTTAAATCCTGTTTGATGCATCACTTCAATTGATAAAGCAGCATAAAAATACTTGAATTAACCATATCACTAAGACTCAGATATAAGAATTCTATAGCAAGATATGAAAAGAAATATTTCAATGTATTGCGACCCAAATTTATTGTATTATGATAGAGTTTTCAATAACATTTTGGCCTTGATCTTAATGAGGGAATTAATCGAAGTCTATTCTCTTATCTGCCATTCATTCTTCATAGACAGATGTAAGTACTTATAGTAATAAGTCATATTGGGGAATGACAACAGGCTCACTACTTATCACGTTGGGTGCTGTCTGTCTAGTGATACGCGGGCTTCGAATGACCCATACCTACCATGCCTTCAAAATTTCGGAGATGGGCATTCAAGCCTCTGACTACCCCGTCATAATAAAAAAGGGAGTGTGTATACACAAGTCGTGAAGCGTATCTTATGTTTTATGTTTTTATGACAACAGGCTCATCACTTGTCAGATTGGGTCTCCTTATTTGTTGAATCATGGGTTCCTAAAAGAATATAAATATGGTATATAGTATCATAGTAATGATGGTCACCACTTAACCCTCTGATTACTAGAGTAAATTTCAACTAAGATATTTTTTTATTTATATAATACAATGTTTTTTGAGGCAAGAGAAATAACTCAGTATCATTCAAGGTGGCTATGTTCTCTCTGGCTGTCATATTAGGAAATAGAGGTATGCATATATCTTAGAATTCAATTATTATTGTGTTGTTCTGTTAGAATTGGAATACACATTGTTCTTTTCAAGAAGTACAATGCTAATTATGTAAACAATGACTTCTCATCTTTCATATAGGGTACCTAAAAGTGTTCCTTTCCTTTCTAGAATATCATCTACCTATACATATAAAAGATTATTGTGCCAACACTGCATTAGGACCTTTTTTATCCACTACTTTAAGAACATGAATATGCATATACATTCACATCCTTTAATCCCTTTCGGGGCTTACAGAACCTTGGAGACTATAATATCTTATAACTATGACTAGAATATTGGGGTTGTGAAGTGTTATAAGGACCATTGGACAGGTTGTCAGCCTATCACTCAACAAGCTCTATTGATCCCTCCTAGTCTCTTAGTCGCCTCCTACAACATGCTGGGAAGAATGGCAACTAGTTTGCATTCTTTTGCATACCAGCTAGCATGGGACATATCCATACATACCTGTCAGTATCAGTTTATTTTGGATATAATGACTCACATTTTGTCATAGATTCAGAGTTCAGAAGGTTCATTATTTGAACAGTCTAGTCAGGATTTGAGGATTTCTTTGAATCATAATAAACTACAATATTTTTATTAATAGTTCACTTCCTTTAATACACAATCATTCACTTACAAATACTTTACAGTACTGAGAAATATCACGATTTTTAGGTTTTCCTAACATGTACCTGTTGGACGAATGATTTCCTAATTATAATAATTGTATGTATTACATTGTATTACTACACCGGACATCATTACTTTAATTTTCATAGAATACCAAATTCTCTATGGAAAGCCGACAATCAGCTACTGGTGATTTAGCCATTGGTCCAGCATTTGAAGCCAAGAAACAACCACAATAAATGGCAATTATGAAGAAATTTGCCTATCAACACCTGAAGAGCGTGCAATCTTTCTACAGATCATATCGTCAATGGTTTCGAAGAGAGGATTCAACATCTTATGCACCATTGAATGTGGAGAAGGATTGGATGTCGAAACTATTAGGTTCCTAGAACAATTCAACCCTAAAAAATTGAGGCACTGTATTATACAAGTGCTGACTTTTAAAGAGCTGCTCGCTCCCATGCTTTGCTTCGTGCCAGGTTGAGTATAGAGTATCTAGGTACTCATAAACAGAAACTTAATACAGAACAGTATACATTTTTAGTTGCATTGATTGTATTATTTAGTATGCTTTAACATAATTTACAGTATCACAAATCAGATTAAATTTTGATTTCATTCTTTTACAATAATGAGGAATTGTATTATCAGGCAATAAACTTTCATTTTATTTTTTACATCTCCATAATGTAAATTAGGTTTTATTTAAAGCTTATTATAGATAATAAAAGCCTCATAACGGACCTCATATTCAAACTAACTAACTAACTACCAACTAACTAACTAACTAACTTTTGCCCAGCTAACACCTGCGTGGAAGTCCAACAGAATAACCCGTCGAACCAAGGTTAGGATTTTTGAATCTAACGTCAAATCAGCCCATACGGGTGTGAAACGTGGTTTGTCAGAAGGATTTAACCCAAAGGCTCCAAGTATTTGTCAATAAATGCTTGCGACGAATTCTAGGGATTTTCTGGCCACGCACTATTTCAAATACCGAACTATGGAGATTGACAAGACAAAAAATTATAGAGGAAGAAGATTTTATTTTTTTTTAAGTACTGGGATCTGCACCTAGTTCATACACTTATTTGGTGTATGTTCTGGCTGATGGTCTTGGGGCTAGCACAGGTTGCAAAGACCCTCAAGACAAGTCTGGGAGTTACCTTCTCGTGGTGCTGCCCGTTATTGGTCTATTTCCATAAGAAACAGACGCAACTAAACACTCCCAGGCATCCCTTTTTATATGTATGTAGTTTGTTATATAATATATATGCTAATATATATGCTTATATTTATAGAAGTAAAATTTATGTAATATTAGTATGTAGTCTATAATAATACCACTGCAGTGATCATGTGGCTGAGTCATTGCCTCGGACCATCGCTAAAATATGACGATGGTCAGAGTTATTATCAGCCACCCACGTGTTTGCCGTGCGTGGCGTTCTGTGCGGGGGGATGAAGGAGTCCTGGTGGCTGAGTGGAACCCTGTCCGCGGACGGGGGGAAGCAACACTCCACTTTGGTCCGGATTTCTCCCAAGACAGGTGGTCCTACACTAGCCATGTAGGATCAATCGGCTTCGACTACGACCGTCCTGGGCGGGTAGTCAGGCGAGGTGTCTGAACCGGGGGAGGGCAGTCGGCGAGGCGCGTCACCACGCTGCATGGTTTTTGCGCGCGGTTTGATTCGTTTCGTGCGGACTCGTCTGGCTCCTGGGGAGGACACCTATATTCCACCGGTAGCCTTGGCGACCATGGCGTGAATCGCGTGGCGTCCCCGTGTTGGGCTCCGTGGCGGGTGGGGAGCCGTGTGGAATGAAGATAAAAATCAATAATAATATGGATGACAAAAAAAACCAAACCAAAAAAACAAAATCCGACCATGCAGCCTCTTCGGAAGCGCTGGTCTCCAACCGTGCAGCAACTTCGGTAGCGCACGAATTATCACAAACACTTCCTGCGGCGCGTAGTCATGCTGATGGCATTAGCCTCGCTGACCTCCGCGACGCTATCCCCGAACCTTTTGTCGGTAGCGACTGGAGTGCAGTCTCCCACCGCAAAAGAAGCAAAAAAGGGAAACAACTCTCAAACAACTCTGGGACTCAAAAATCGGCGCGGAACCACGGTTCTACTGCAGCCAAGGGTTCGGTGCCTGCCGAATGTGCGTCTGAGCGTGCTCCTGCGCAGGCGAGTGCTACGGCACCAGCCACGTCTAGCCCTAGACCTAACTCCCCAAATAAGGGAGGAGACAAAAAGAGGGCGCGCGGGGTTCGCGGAAGACGTGCAGGTAGGAAGGTACCGAAGCACACCGGTGCTCCTCCAGTACCACCAGCGCAACCAGCGACGGAGAAACCCTCCAAAAGGGCGAGACAGGATGACTCCATCTCGCCAAAAGCTGGCAGCAAGCGCGCCAAACCAGCGGGTTCGACACCGAAATCGCTACACCACCACAAGAGCGCAACCACCTACGCGGAGGCGATGCAGCTCAAGAATAACCCGCTGTGTGTTGCAGTCATCACTGAGCCCTTCACCGAACTATCAGCTGATCAAGCGGAGGTCATCAAGAAGAACCTGTACGACCGCCTTATAAAGATCGCGATAACCCCTACCACCGACAGCAAACTGGTCCGTTTCCGGGGAAAAACTTTCCACAGCGACGGGGCCTTAAAAATGTGGTGCGAAGACGATCACGCCCTTGCGTGGTTATCTAGCAACATAGATACCATTCCTTCACCAAAGGAAGGAACTCGACTCCGGGTGGTGCAACAATCCCAAATCCCTCAAAGGTTGAAGTTGGGAGTGTTCGTGCCTCAAGCTCCGGAAAACATCACTGACCTTCAAAAGGTCCTAAAATGGTACAATCCCGAGTACTGCGTGGGTGGGTGGACTTTGTACTCCATCGACCGTAGGGATGATGGGGGTGCATACCTGACCCTAGGAATACCGGAACAAGAGGCCAACAGACTCGCCACCAACCAATACAGGATGAGCTGGCCTCTTGGTTCCATTTACGCGCGGCCTTACAGGAGGGAGGACGTTTTGGTTGGCTCGGCCCCCGGCCCATCAGACCCCTGCTGCAGCGGCACGGGGTCGGGTGTGCCGCCGGTGCCGGCCGCCACTCCGGCCCCCTCTGTACTGGGCCACACTACCAGCGAAGGGGAGTTGTCAGAAGACACCCTCACTTTGGACGGCGAGGACGATGGCTCTGTCGGCTCCTCCCCTTCGCTCAATTAAAATTATACAGACCAACCTCCAGCACAGCCGGACTGCTGCGACCACCTTGCGCAGGGAGCTGGAGGCAAATCACAATACCATAGCGCTGATCCAGGAGCCATGGATCAACAATGGAAAAATACAAGGACTGCCTTGCAGAAATGGTAAGGTACTAGCAGCCATAAATATAAACAACCCAAGATCATGTATATACATTCCAAATCATGTATCGCATGTATTAATGACCGAGTTCTGTTCCAGAGATCTAACTACCATTAAACTACGTTACCACGATGTGGGGCTCCCGCAGGTCATACTAGCGTCGGCCTACTTGCCGAGTGACGGCGAGATGCCTACTGCGGAACTGGCACAACTGGCAGGCCACTGCGAGCGTAATGGACTACAACTGGTCATTGCCGCGGACACGAATGCGCATCACACACTGTGGTGCAGCAGCAGTACAAACAGGAGAGGTGAGGAATTAGTCCAGTTTCTGTCCTCTACTAGCTTAAGAATTATTAATCACGGGTCCGAACCTACTTATGTAACTTCCAGAGCCCAAACTATTATAGACCTGACGCTGGCCTCCGAACGCGTCGGCGACCTAGTGCGGGGTTGGCACGTGTCGGACGAAGCGTCGTGCTCGGACCATAGGTGGATTCGTTTTGAGATGACAACGGAAACTATTGTAAGTAAACCACACAGAGACCCTAGAAGAACCAGCCGTAAACGATATTCCCGGCTTGCTGCGGCATCTCTTAATAACATAAACGTATGTAGCTCATACAAAACTTGTAATGAAATTAATAATCACGTGGAAGCAATAACTACTGCTTTAATAACTAGTTTCGAGGAATCGTGCCCGCTCGTGGGTTCCAACAGGAAGGCCAACAAGGGGTCAAAATGGTGGAGTCCGGAGATGGAAACCCTTAGAAACAAGATGCGCAAACTCTTCAACAGAGCAATGAATACTAGGGACGACGACGACTGGCTGTCTTATAACAACACTCGTGCAAAATACAAGAAACTAATCAGAAAATGCAAAAGAAATAGCTGGCGTCAATTCTGTAGTAACATTGAAACGACTGATCAAGCCAGCAGAATAACCAAGGTACTTAAGAAAGAGTCGCCCAGAACACCGGAGCGACTTAAAAAACCAGATGGTACCTACACTGAAACGGATCAAGAGACTTGCTCTCTCTTGCTCGATGTGCACTTCCCAGGAAGCATTCGTGCTGGCGTGGAAAGTAATGACGATGCACCGGGTTTTCAACCGAATGTAAACGACTGGGATGCGGCAAAATCCATAATAACCGCCGAAGCAGTTCTTGCAGCAATCGACAGCTTCCATCCATTTAAATCACCTGGCTTCGATGGTGTTTTTCCCGGACTGATGCGTTGGTGCTCTGGCCACCTTTGTGGCCATCTCATCTCCATCTACACGGGCTGCCTGGCGTTTCGTTACACACCAAGGCGATGGAGGGAAGTCAAAATAATATTCATACCGAAACCGGGTAAAAGTGACTACTCACAAGCAAAGTCCTTCAGGCCGATAAGTCTCACTTCATTTCTTCTAAAGGCACTGGAGAGGATATGCGAAAAACACATAAGAAACACAACACTAATAAGTGCACCACTACACAAAAACCAACATGCGTATACTCAAGGCAAATCAACGGACTCAGCATTACACACTGTAATTGCACGCGTGGAGCAGGCCATCCACTACAAACAGTCTACGCTGGGATGCTTCATCGACATTGAGGGAGCATTCGACAGAACGAGCTTTGTGAGCATGGCACGGGCCCTTGAGGGGCGTGGCGTTGAGCCCGCCCTCGCAGGTTGGGTGGACGGCATGCTGAAGGGCAGGGCCGTCACCGTGACTGTGGGGGGGGCTGTGCGTGCTCAGGTTGTGCAGGGCTGCCCTCAGGGAGGTGTGCTTTCGCCACTTCTCTGGAATCTGGTGGCTGATGGGCTCATCACGGAGCTGAATCACAGATCCTTCTTCACCGTGGGCTATGCTGATGACATTGCCATTCTCCTGAGCGGGCCTGTTGAGAGCACATTGTGCGACAGGATGGGTATGGCGCTCAGGACGGTCGAAGATTGGTGTAGAAATAACGGACTGTCTGTGAATCCGTCAAAGACCGAACTTGTGTTGTTCACCAAGAGGAGGAAAAGGGCGCCACTAAAGCTGCCACGGCTGTTTGGCGAGCGCCTGTCCCTGGCAACAGAGGTGAAATACTTGGGGATAATTCTTGATGACAACTTACGCTGGAACAAGCATTTGGACAAGAAGCTCGCAAGGGCCTGCGGGCTCTTCTTCCAGTGCAAACGGCTTATAGGCAAAACATGGGGCCTCAAACCTGAAATTACCAAGTGGATGTACACGACGCTGATCCGGCCCGTAGTGGCTTATGGTTCAGTCGTCTGGTGGCAAAGAACTGAATTGTCCACGGTGGTACAGAAACTTCAAAGATTCCAGAGAATCGCTACGACCGCAATAACCGGATGCATGAGGACAACTCCATCGGCTGCCCTTGAGGTCCTGGTGGACTTAGCGCCCTTGGATTTGTACATTCAGCAAGAGGCTACTATGGCCGCAATTAGAATCGATAACTCGGGCCACTGGGCTCGCAGCGACTGTCCTCACACTAGGATACTAAAAAGGGCCCTGGCAAGGGAACCGCTGTTGGCGGCATCGTGTGACAGAATCCCTGCCGTGTGGGCGATGCAAAAAAACTACAGCATCAACATGCAGGAAGACGGAGATCGAGTGGACACCAAGTACGTCCGTATATACACGGATGGCTCCAAGACCCATAATGGCACTGGAGCGGGTATATACTCAATAGATCTCAACATAAATATATCACTGTCTCTGGGGGTCCACAGCTCCATATTCCAATGTGAATGTGTGGCAATTATCGAGGCGGCGGTCGCCGTTCTGCGACGTGGACTCAAGGGATACCACATAAAGGTGGTCTCGGACAGCGCTTCCGTCTTGATGGCGCTGTCCAGTACGACAATAACATCAAAGCTAATACACGAGTGTCATCTCCAGCTTACCAAGGTGTCCATTATGAATAGTGTGACACTGCAGTGGATTAGAGGACATAGTGGATCACTCGGGAACGACGCAGCGGATGAGCTTGCAAGAAGGGGCGCGGGGGCGACCTTGGTGGCTCCGGAGCCTTTGTTGCCCCTCCCCTTCAGCAAGTTCAGATCATGGATAAGAACCTGGACCAGGGAGCTACAAAATTTGAGATGGAGGGAACTCGATGGCTCGAGCCATTCAAAGGAAGTTTTTCCAGAGTTGGCCCCCAAATTAACGAACAAATTACTTCAACTAACGAGAAGAGAACTGCGTGTGATGACCGAAAATATCACCGGCCATTGCAGACTAAACGGGCACCTATTCAAGCTCGGAATCACGGATAGCCCTCTGTGCAGGGGCTGCATTGACTCCACTGAAACCATTGGCCACGTTGTCCTGGAGTGCTGGGCCGTGGCTGAAGAACGGGCTAAAATCCTTGGGAAACCGGGGTCGCTTCGGGAAGCCTGTGAAGACGTTAGGCGTCTTCTGCGCTTCTGGCGGGTGCTGGGCTGGCTGGAATAGTCAGCGACATCACGCAAAATGGTCCCAGTGGGGACTAATTGCGGAAACCACGGAGCCCTACAAACTAAACTAAACTAAACTAAACTATAGAGGAAGAAATCCGGACAAGAAAGTGGAGATGGATTGGACATACACTGCGGAGAGACAATGCATATCCTCCGAAGCAAGCGTTGGATTGGCATCCCACAGGAAAGAGAAGGACAGGGCGTCCTAAGTCCACGTGGCGTCGCTCGGTTCAGAAGGAGGCAAAGTCCATGGGACTGCAGTGGAGAGATCTGAAAGAGATTGCGCAAGATCGCCCACGGTGGAGAAACCTTCTTCGAGCCCTATATCCCTGCTAAGGGATAACAGGAATTAAGTCAGTAAGTAAGTCATATTCAAACTACTTAATAAAATTCTCTCCTAAAGTTCCGTTCAAGATTCCTATGATTCCTTTCCAAATTAATTGGAGAGTATCGTACTTTTGACTTATCCATTGTTGGTTTCACCAATTTATGTCCAAGACCCGTCCTGTCCAGTTTCACTTCTGCTTTAATTGGGTACTTTCTTCCTTTCCCATCAGTTCCTAGTCCGGAGTCTTTATCCCATCCGCTTTTAACTAGTAGCTGGAAGCCCTTATTAGACTCAGGTATTTTATAATAATTTGGCATTTTAGAACCCTTACTCACTTGCAAATTGTGTTCAGTAGAGAGTAAATGTTGGTCTTTATCTGGAAACACTTCGTTGTTGCATACAGAACACTGATATTCTTCTTTCTTCTTTACTTTTAACTTTTTAGTAGGCAGTTGTGACTTGTGACCCTCTAATAATAACTTTGCAAGTTCTTTATTATTATTGGCAAGGACTATTTTGTAAGCAGAGTTACCTGTTTTATCTTTTGTTGTCTTATCAATGCCAAGGTCTAGTAATAGCTTCACAGATTCAATGGCCTTTTCTCGACAAGCTATCATTAGGAGGCTCCATCCAAAATCATCGACTGAATTTATCAAATCTGGTCTTGCTGTTAAAGTGTGTGATAGGTAGGCATGATCATTATTTTGTGCAGCACTGAATAGTTTTGGTGTGCTGAAATCTTCAGGCAAATGGATTTTGGATTTGTTATTTGATATTGGAGTCTCAATCCAATTGGTATTACATGAACTTGAAGACGGGCTGCTGATTTCTTCCAAATATAAACGTTGAGCATCAATATTACAGCTATTATTATCCCTCAATGGATTAATGCGTACAGTTGGTTGAGAATCATCATTGCCACGAACAAATTTCTGTATTTTCGACATGGTTTTATGATTATATTTGTC
Source organism: Leucoptera coffeella (assembly GCA_030578115.1). Lineage (NCBI taxonomy): Eukaryota > Metazoa > Arthropoda > Insecta > Lepidoptera > Lyonetiidae > Leucoptera > Leucoptera coffeella. The sequence goes on from JAMBLF010000354.1 coordinate 77,762, forward strand.
CACAAAGGAATACCCACCAAAATACTTAAGTATTATCTGCAACACAAATTGCAATAAAGTACTCTTAAATAATGTTTCTCCAACATGAAATTATTAAAAACTAAGTATTGGTTATTGAATAGTACAATCAAGTTATTTTATGCACATCAATATTATTGTGAGAAACATCAATTCAGTGGCCGACTCACTTCCATCAATTCAATACACCGAATAAACGTATATTGATAATTCTGCTTAGTACATTGTATGTATAGAGATAGAAATGTACGAGAGGATTAATGGACATAGAATCATTTTTTTACCTAAGTGTTCATTACCACGAATACGGCACATATTCTATATATTCGCATCGTAGAAATGTATATTGTGTGACTTATTTTTCAATTGTTTATTAGTCATGAATAAAGTTATTGATTCATTTAAATAAGTAATTGAATAATAATAGGTTTTATAAACTATTAATAACACTTGGTATTAAATATTCTTATTCATATGAATCGTAACCTATCGCATTTGATAGTAAATAAAAATAAATGTCGTAGAGTTGACGTCAATTTGACAGAGCTATCAATAGAGGGGGTAAAGCAGAGGGAAGGCGGTACAGCCAATCAAAAATTTGTTCATTTCTCGTTGAGTTTTTGTTGTGAGGCCGCGTTGGGGAATTGCGCCTAAAAATAATTTATGTTCCCCATTACAACTGTTAATAAAAGTGTGATATGTGCTAAATTGTGATATGTATAGTGCTAGTCGGAGAACTGTGCAATAGAATTATTGTAAATATGGCGTGTACGAATCCCAGATCCGTCGGCGGCTTTCGTCTTGCCTTCGTCGGATTTCTGTACGTGATTCACCTCGCAGAATATGTAAGTTTGCACAGATTTCCTTATTTTGATACGGCCCAGTTGCCTTCACATACTGTATGCTTAGATTGCGTGTTATAGTACCAATAGATACATGATTAATATAATGTTTGCTGTTACTGAGAGAAATCAATAGTTTCTATTGCGTTTCCAGAAGAAAATGTAGGTACATTTCTCTTTATTAGGTTTAGTAATATACCCTCATTTTCGAAAACTGACGGCATTGCGACAATGTATTTGTAATAGGCCTTAATTAACAATAAATTTACGTAATTCAATAGGATATTATTGATGCCCCTATTTCGACCCATAATCCAATTAGGTTAACGTTCTTTACTTATTTAATTTGTATATTATCTTTATATTTTACTATTCATTCTTTGTGGGGTGTACAGGCGTATGAGGTAAAATCTCAGTACAAAAATAAACATGAATGTTGCTATTTATGTACCTACTTATGTATATTCTGTACGGATAATAATTTTCATAAAAATATAAACAACAGTTATTGTTTTTCATAGTATTTTAGATAAAACTGACTATTCAACAAGAAAAATGTGTTAAATGAATGTTAGATATGCTAAATAACTATTACATTGTTACAGACTTTTCTAGTTCTATTTGAATTTTTAGCTCTGAACTAAGTATTAGTATTTATTTTTATCACTGGGATCTAGACTAAAATCTTCTACAAATATGTCAAATTCATATTATAAAATACCTATTATATTGAATCTCGTTTATATAATTACATATACAGAGATCCCTGTATGATTAATATGTCACTACGAAGTTTGTAAAATATTATCTTTAGATAAAAAGTTGTAAAATACGCACAATTTCTTTTAGTATGTTTACTTTGAAGGTTGATATCTTAATACTTGATAACTAATATATTTATGTTTATTATTAACTATTATTGTATGAAAAAACTTTTATGTTTGTATGTACATGCATAGTTGTACAGTGTTATAACATGATTACTCACAAATTAGCAGCAATTACATGACTGTACATCCTCAGAGTGTTTTGTAAGGATAACAAAGATACCATTATTGTGTTTCTAATAAGTGTTTGTGAGGTTATTGAATCTTCTAGAAACATACTTGAATGAAATATCAAATTAAGCAATGGAAGAATATTGAACAGGTACTTAAAAAGGGTTGTTAAGAGACTGAGTGACTGATCTGGTAACTGGAAAAAGGATTTAGGTATATTGGTGATGTTTGCTAGTTTCCCTACCTATAATCAATGAATCCCGTAGTTCCATCACTTTAACAACATACATTGAAGACGGTTAATTTCTATTCTTTGTAATAACACACTCACACTAGTACATTTTGTAAAGACTTGAAATATGAATAATAGTTCTTTTAATTAAAGGTTTAAGCAATGCTAGGTTTAGGTTAGTCGCAGTGGAAACTCTGTGACCTATCCATTAGCGCAGTGAGAGAGTTAATTAGTGGATACATTTGAATTGCTCTTATCACAATTAGCCAGGGTTCGTGGCATTAGAACTTTGAGTTTGCAAGTATCAGTATTAAAATTTATGTTCTTTGTAAAGATGTTTATTTTTATTGTTCTGTTCACTGATCTAGCTATGATTTATAAGACAAAGACAACCATGTTCACGACCATTAACCCTTGCGGGGTACTCAGAGGTTCAGGTGTCCATCTCCGCAATTGATAAGATTATTTCTATGGCCACCTCAAACCCATGGTTGACCAGATAGTCTCAATGGGACATTTTTCTCTCACTGTAATATTCAATGCATTTTGTAAATGTATTTTTATTATGCAATTAATTAATTGTGATTTGTATTGAGTACATATTTCACACATTTATTAAATATATTGACTAGAAATTTTGTAAAAAACTAATTTGATAAGTTATCTTTCTTATTATTATATTATTATTATTATCTTTCTTATTATAATAGTTAACTATAGCAATGTAGAATGAGTGAAAAAAATGCTATAGATTTAATGTTCGTAGTACAGTTAGTACTCAAGTACTTGTTATTGTTATATAGAGAAGTGTGTTTGCAAAGATAAATTGGAACTAGGGTAGATAATATATTTATGCTGTACCTAACTAATTGTTTTCAAGTATATAGCAACATTCATTTATTATTAAATACATGTGCAGTTATTTTATGTTCACAACTACAGGGATCATAATTAATGCAATGATTATGCAGTGCTTACTAAATATGTAAAAAGAATAAATAATGTATTACTTAATATTTTCATGCTACATTTAGTCTAATAAGAACACTTTTCTTGCTTTATCTTGCACCCTGGTAACTCAATTATAAGTTTTTTCCAACCTTTTTTTTAATATTACCATGCATTATAATTTATATAATACATAGTATTGCATCAAAGCAGACATGTTAAAAACACTATGGTGAAATTACACATTACATTAGTTTGTAACACTAGCCGTGTAAGCATGAGTTGGTCTGCATATCAATGCAGTAAAACTAGGCACTAGTGTCAAGGTTGGCATGGAACCTTCAGTGCAGGTCAGTGGAGGAAAATGTAGCAACCTGTGTAATGAGGCTTCATGTATATCTAGTTTAATTATAAACTTAGTGTCTTGGGTATGGATTAGTTTAGTTTAGTTAAATAGTTATAGGTACATACATTATTCTGTCATTTTCAATATTTTGTGGTCCTGTTAACATATAACACATTCACGTCCTTTAATCCTAATGGATAGAACATTGGAGACATGTAAAAAGTTCTTGGTCACTTGTAGCAATGTATATTGGAGTTTTGATGTCATATGGAATATTGGTGACAGATTTCTAGCCTATCGCCTAATAGATTCCATATACCTCTAGTCCTACAGCACTAGCACAAGACTACATAATTTGTTGGGATTGACAGAATATCAGAGACATAACAACTTCATAGTTACTTTTGAGAGAAATGTTGAGTGAGATGGCAGGATATGGAATATTTGTGAAGGGTATCACACACCTTTACACCATTAGCTATCTTTGATCACTTAGTTGACTCCTATATTTTATAACTACAATGTACAGCATCATAGTGGTAGGTAGAATAAAAATAAGTGTAAATAACTATTATTTATATTATCAATAAAATGATATTTACAAAGTTGATCATTACAATGAAACATACATAGGTATTTATTATTGTTTTACGTCAGAGTAATAACTTTGAATTATAGGAGTTGAACCAGATGAAATTTTTGGATATGCTTACGCTGTTATTCCAATTAATTACTAAGGTGTTTTGGAAGTTTATACTTGGTTTATAGTTAATTATTGGTGGGAGTGTGCCTATTTATCAGATGTCACATATATATGTATGTGTTTGTAGATGTTTATTTGTTTTAATTGATAATACATTTAATTTACAATTAATATTTTTGTTATCAATATAAATGAACTATAATTTTAATGTTTTTTGTAAATAATTTTTATTCACTGTTATTAACCCTAGGTACACACAGTTATCTGTATAGCTGTTATAGATAAGTTAAATATGCTTAATAATGTTACATATTACGGCCATGATGTCATTTAATGACATCAACTTTATGATATGATCTTTTTTCATTATTTGAAAGCTATCATTATATGGACATCATAAAAGTACATCCTCTATGAAATTAAATTAAATGCTTTAATTTCATAGACGTTATGTACTAATAAATCTCATCCATATGGATACAGAGGGGTGGATAGAGATCACATGTCCATAGTCCAGAGTAGATAAATTACAGTAAACTATTTACCCAAAATGTTTTGGTTGTTAATTACATATTATAAAAAACAAACATTGTATAGTTATATCATGAATCAGATACGAATAGTACAATATTTAAGATAGGTCCTTACAACCACTATTTCGTGTCCCTGACTACCACAAAAGCCTGAACAGTCACGAAGCTATACAATTCCCGAAAGTTCGAAGCTGCATATATCATGTTTGTTGACTTAAACCGATTCAAACCAAGTTCGCTACCTTGACACAAAAACCAATTTCGCGATTCTCATTTCATCGCGCCGGGAGTGTCGTGTTCCATTATTTTTCGCTGTCAAATTTGACAGGAGCTAAGACGGATTTTTTATTTAAAACTTCATCAGCCTTGGATGTGACGGCCGTTAGGGGTTTGTCAAATGGTTTTCTTAATTGATTACGATTGCTAGGATAGGTCTAGGTTAAGGTTAATAACTACGGATTTTTCTCGTATGTAAATCATACTCATTCTAAAATAGAGGTCGACTCAATCAAACTAAATATAAGTACGACTTTTATTTACCTTATAATTATTATTCTATTGACTTAGAACCTCGGAGACGTAGCTAAAAACTATCTCCTCTTTCGTAATTAAAGGGAATCATTGTGATACATACAAACGCATAACGCCTGTTTCTCTATCGAGGGGCACGCAGATATTACGGATCCCGATCTGTCCCAATGCTGACAAACCACTTTCGCTTTATTGACACTCATACACCTCCTTATTCCCACTTGGCGGTTATAAGATGATTGCATTAATAGTTAAGGAGTTTTGGTAACAGGTTGTAAATCCATCGCTCGATAGATTCTCCTTATTCCTATTCCTTTAGTCGCCTCTTACGATATGTCAAGAAATATGGAAGCATTATATTTAGTACTTGCACGTCACCATATTAATTTCTCTATTCAATATTACATTTTATATTGAATAACGTTTCCATTTTGCCAAGTTTGTTATGTTCGCATGTGGTGGCTTGAAATGTCTGTCTGCTATTGTACGGCTGGTGTTTCATAACTTAGCAATGTCAACATTCGGTGGGATTACGTAAAAACAGGCTTGTTCGTCAGCGTATTAAATATAATGTTTGACTTAACGGCAAGTAAAGAACGGTTTTCCACAGAAATTATCTGGAAGGTTCTCTGGGGATTGATGTTTGATTGTTTTTGTATTTATTGGGATGCTTATACTGTTTCTAAATGTTCTATAATATACAGCATGTTAGCGTTGCTTCTACTGTCTATACTCAAAATATAAGTAACTATTTTTAATTTATTATTTCTCTAACACTTGAAAATTATCATAACAAATATCGATTGAGATTTATATTATAACCATAGATTGTTTGCGAAATGAGACTAACAAACTTCTTCGTAAGACTCTACTGTCTATACTCAAAATATAAGTAACTATTTTTAATTTATTATTTCTCTAACACTTGAAAATTATAATAACAAATATCGATTGAGATTTATATTATAACCGTAGATTGTTTGCGAAATGAAACTAACAAACTTCTTCGTAAGAGACGAATATAGGCAGTAACCCAATGTCAAGTCTTTATCCCCTTCTCGGTAGTAAGATCTCTTGGTATCAACGTATTACTGAAATGTAGTCTTTGAGTATTGTAATACCTTCGTAGAACTGAAAAGGGTTAAACAGTAGATAGTTTTTCATTGGAACAGATAGTAGTTTGTACTCCTAGTGCCCACGTATTAATTATTTATAGATTTCTGGTAAACAACTAAACATTGCGTAGATATTAAAAACAATGGCGTATGAATATTTAATGATGTTTTGCTAAATATATGTTTTTTATATTTGGAATGTTTCTCAATACATTTTTCTGGTAGGGGTCACATTATCATTAAACTTTAAGTATAGGTTATGCCTCGGTATGTCACCTACTGTACGTACTTAACTACATAGTTATAGGTTTTGTCTCGGTATGGTACCTTACGTACTTAGTTAACTTATTACTAAAATTATACACTGCCTTATTCCTCATGTCGTTAGAGATAACTATGAGACTAGGGTTTGGTACCCTTATTCTTTATGTTACTAAACGCTGTCAGGAATGGTTTGTTTTGCACAGGATAATGACGTTGCATATTTTACTGAAGCCTTTGTAAACAAACACGCTCAGCCGTCATCCTAATTGCGTAGTTAGTAATCGGAATGCCTGAACAAAGCGCGATGGGCTGGTAATCTTATCAGGACACCTGTTAGGAATTTCGGCTGGCTCATTTCGGCGTACAACGGTTACACGCCAAACTTTATCTGTGCGATCGAAGTTAGTGCTGTGAATAATCGTGATACGTGGCTTATGTAGATTGCTAGATTAGGTTCTCTTTGTTCTGAAAGGACTGCAATAGAGTGTCATGAGCGTGATTAGCTGTCAATTAGTGTATTTTAAGTCTTAAATCTTGCTCTGTCTTCTATAGCACTGATGCAGAGGTTTGAATATTCATAGGCACATATTATATGTATTTTGTACAGGGATAACAAATAACTAGTTCATAACTTAATAAATACCATGAGTGTAGATGGGACTGTATGAGGAAGGCTGAATAAGAGATTGATAGACTGTCTAAAGAAGGACATTAAAAGTAAGGAATCAAGAAATTTGGTATAAGGACAGGGGGATGATCATGATCTCAATAAATTCCAGTAATCTCTATTCTCTTCGTAGCCTATTGTATGCTTAGATAAAAGGAGGCTAACTAATTATTCTATTTACGTCGCAGACGGCATTCATAACTATAGCAGGACTGATTCATTAAAACCAAACTTAACTCCGATCAATAACAAAAGAGTATCAAAGTTTGATTTGACAAAGTTCTCTCTATCTTTTCGCTGACTATAAATATTTAAACCTCACGTCCTTGTTCCTACAGAGGGGTAGATAGATATAATTTCTCAAACAGTACACGTGAAATTCACGTCTCATAGTTTGTCAGAAGTAAACAGTAGTTCCTTATCACGTGAAAAACAGGATGTTTTCAATCGTGCTTCTTTCAAAGATCACTGTGTTTTTCCCTAATGGGTGTGCTGGTATTGTGATATTGAGGAAGGGAACGATTTGGTTGTATGTAGGGGATTCGCTTCACACGTGAGCGGTGTACTAACAACCACTGACTCACGAGTGCAGGATTGGCAGTCAGCTGTTTATTGTGTTTCTGTGTTTTTCCGTCACGTTTCATTGGTTGGTGGGGATATATTACACCTATTCTGTTTGATAGGTGAATTGTATGGAGATGTTAGAAACGGAGGTCTTTCATACATATAGTCACGTTGATTTATCTCTGGGATTCAATAGAATCTCAAGCTCAATCTTGTTTATATGGAATATAGGTGGCAGGTTGCTAAAATATTGCTTCAAACATTCAATAGTTAAACCCCCAATATTTAACCAATCCGTTGGTTATAGCATAAGTTCCATTCAACCAACCCCTAGAATATTCATTTTGAAAGAATAAACGGTCATGTAGCGTATGTCTTATTATGATACGAAATAAATCAATAACTTTTATCGCCCAAAATTGGACAGAGTGTTGGATAAACAGTCGACTTCCGCTATCGGTTAACGCGCTGACTCAAATCAAATGTAGCATGACTGTGCGGTGATTCATGAATATGAACTATTTACTCATACGTAAAGAATCTTTTTAGTTTTGGATTTCAATGTAATACTAAGGTGTCTTTTCTTACCGTCATCTTGAAGGAAACTCTTAAGAGTTTGTAACTTGTACTAACTTCCATATTAATGCCATCACATAAAAATGTGTAGGATCCACTTTGTCCTACAGGATAAGAAGAAGCTTCCTACCTGGGAAACTGTTCGTCCAGGCTAATGGCTTGAGTTGGAAATTTGTATTTTCTTGTTTCCGTTAAATATTTCAATTGCGCGTTCTAGGATAACTATTGATTTTTGTAATTAGTTATTATTTCATTTCTTGCTGGCGTCATCTGTGATAATTATGTTTAATTATAATTGCAACTTAGGTTTCGTTTTGTCTGTGGCGCTCTAGAAGTCGCCGCATTTGTAATAGTTATTACAAAGTTCCGATAAGTTAGATATTTATTCTTTGAGTGTCTGAATACGAAGATAGGGATATCAATTGATGACCTTTATACTTAAAGGATATTTACAAAAAGTTAAGAAAAACACTTCGCTTATTTGCTAGGTATAAATTGCAATATTCGTAACGAAAATATTTATGATATCTATTGCTACCGATTAACGGTGCTATTCACTAAATATAAGTTCATGTAGGTAACAACAAGTTTATTGCGAGATTTTTTACGTACTTTCCTATGAATCATGTTCGATCTATTTATTCATCGATTACTGATGCCTGTCTGGTTATGAGTCACACATAAATTTACATTGTTATTATAATCTTTTCTTCTTGATTGGAAGTAATCAATATGATAATTTACCTTCATAACAATCGACACATAGTAATACCATTTACATTACGTATTATACTGTTACATTCCTTCCGTTGAAGAAACTTACTTACTACTTGGTCACCTTTATCATAGACAAAGACAAACGCGTTCGCGACCATTAACCCTTGCGGGGTAGTCAGAGGTTAAGGTGTCCATCTCCGCAATTGCGAAGGTAGTAATTTTATGGCTACGTTAAACCCACGTGTTGACCAGATAGTCCCTTTATCATTACATTAATATAGCCTACAGTTAGGAGGACCTATAACCGCCGAGTGTGTATGAGAAGATGTAGGAGTGTCAATGAAGCGAAAGTTGTCTATCAGGATCGGGACAAATGGGGATACGTGATCTCTGTATACCCTCCACAGGGAATCAGGCGTAATGTGTAAGTATGAATAGCCTACAGTTACTTTAGAGTGCAATTTGATAAAATCCATTTAGTTACCTCTAATTCCTAAGATGCCTCCACATTGCGAAGAAAAACAGCTAGTTAGCGTTCTTTTTACGTCCCATGCTATGGCAGGACTTAGTTATGATCACAGACCTCTATAACCTAGATACCGCAAGTGTACGTACTTTGCGTGTCAAAAAGATTACAATTGATCAACCTTTTGACTGCGTTCATTTAGTTCCGTCCCGACCGTCATCGTTGTCGAACGTGAAGTGCTCCTCAAAAAAATGCCTAGTTGTGCCGTAATATCTTGTAAAAATGATTCAAGAAAAGTAAGCCGAGATCATGGAAATATTTCTTTTCACCGGTAAGTAAATTTGTTATTTAATTGTGCGTATTTTATTTATAAATCAATTATTTTATCTTATTTGTGTCTATTACTATGTAAACCACCAAAATACATGTAAATGTGTGCATACTACGTGTTTTAATTACATTGCTGCATTTAGTTACAAAGGTGTTGTATCAGTTCATATAAAGCAAGCAGTGAACACGGAATCGATCGATACTTTCAGTGGTAGTTGCGCTTCGTGGTACAGAGGTTATTCTCATTCATCTTACCAAATAGGCAAATAGTGTTGTGCACATGAATCGATTCCTGTTATGGTTGTCGATTCGAATCGATTTCAAAACTACAAATAGGTACTCTAACTGAATAAAATTATAAGAAAATTATGTTTGTAAAATTTGTTCATGTTGTATTTATTTGTTAAGAATTAGAATAACGTAAAGTAAATTTTCATTACAGGTTTCCAAGCGACCCCTATATTAAAGAAAGGTGGATTGATGCTACGGGGCAAATTAATTGGTTTCCAACAAATTACAGTAAAATTTGTTCTGTACATTTTATTTATAATATATATATATTTTTATTTATAAATATATTGATATTCGGTTTCATTATTTAACCAAACACATAAAATCTTCAGTAACCAAAAGACAATTATACAATAAGCTTATTTTATTTCAGGGAGAGTAATTAGAGATATTCTGTTTTACGAAGTCCGTTTGATTATGAATGTGTGCCGGCATGCACGTGTACCTATACATTGTTTAGTGTAGGTAGGTGCCAACGATCCCCACCTTAACGCACACAATCGAACTACTTGTATACACAACTACAACCAAAGTTAAACGGACTTCGTGAAATATAATATCTGTAAATAGTATTTATTATAAGTAATAAAACGACGATTTGATTTAAATTTTTATTATGTTTTTTTGGTCAGAAGAATAATTAAATAAGTCTCATTAATTAGATAAGTCACTTGTGTGTACCACTAAGCCAATCATATACCTACTTAATAGTAACTTTAGATAAACTTAAAACTATATTATATAATATAACAATATCTTACATGAATAAACTTTTCATAATCACATTTGAAGTTTTATTTGGCACCAATAATATGTACTATTATGCGTCGCACTCCGTTGAATCGTTTTGATGCGCGAGTATTTTTCCATCACTAAATCGCCGCTGTGACGTCATAATACCTACGCATATTTCGGCACGCGCGGTTTTCATAGAAATGAGTGCATTTGCGGCATCTAGGGTTATAGAGGTCTGTGGTTATGATATAATGGCATTCGCGATTTCTTCCTAATTATAGAATCACGTTGATATTTCATGATTGCATACTAATGTAACTACAATGTGATGTTGAACAATCGCGAACTGTCTTGTTAGTTCTTTGTTCGTAGGAATCCGATTGGAAAATGTTTATTAATAACAAAGAAATGACGTGATAATAACAATTACATTTCAGTCAACATAACATGTTTTGTGGACATGTACCTAGACAGAGTATGTTTGTTATGACTGTGATTGATTTTGGTAGATAGACCTCACGTCTTTTTGTAATTTTTAGTGTAATAACGTTACGCCCCTTTTCGCATTGAAGGTTGATAGTTAATATGGATTCCAGCTTTCCCGATCCTTCCAAACCATTTTCTCTTGAATAACATCCCATTCATCAATCCTCCGAGTATCTTATCACTACATAGTATAAAACAAAGTCGCTTTCTCTGTCTCCATGTCCCTTTGTATGCTTAAATCTTTGAAACTACGCCACGGATTTTGATGCGGTTTTCTTAGAATAACATCCATTAAATAGTAGAGTAGGCTATATACTTTATACGCGTGCGAAGCCGGGGCGGGTCGCTAGTATACTTATATATAGTTACTAGTTAAGTCTGTCCTATCTTTAGCATAACTTTCGGTATTCGGTATTATAATGTCATAAATAGTTAGATTGCATCAGTTATTACCTTTCATTTAACCCTAGTCCCTTAGCCGTATGTTATTGAACTATACACAGCATTGTCTCATTTTATATTTATGTATGAGAAGATGCATGGTCGTGAATGAAGCGAAAGTGGTTTGCCAGGATCGGCAGCCTGATCTGTAGTAAGAAAGACACAGACATATTAATTATGTGTGTGTATGTCTGTCGGTGGTGATGCAATGTGGTTTTCCTCAGTCTTAGCAGGGTTGTGGTGACATTGAGGGAAACCTGAGAAGTGGGATCGATACCACGCCACTGCTACGTAGGTTGGTTAGCTGGATTTAAATTCAGTTGTTCGTGAATAGGGTGCACAGAAATTGAGAAAGTATAGTAAACGTATTTTGTTCCAATTAATGTTCTTTATAAACAAGGTGTGTGTACTTGTGTACTACAGAACAGTTCTTTACATTTAGATAATTGTAGGGATACATGTCTCTCACCCAAAATATATCAATAATAACCCCTTTTTACAAAGTTATCGATAGGGGAAGGCTGATAACTTTCTAGTTAACAAAAAACTTATAGTATTATTGAAGAAGCACAGGAAAAAATAATAGTTATTACAAATAGTTACTGAACTACAGAGTATACATGCAAACGCCTTACGAGTAACACTCAAGCGAAAGTGATTAAGTAGGACCTTTGTTTGAACAATACATACACTATTCTTTCTACCTATTGTTTGTCCATATAGACTAGTAGTTACCGTATACTAAAAGGCCAAACCGCATTATCCCCACGCTAGCTAGACGGGTCCGAATCGATATTAACGGCGACCTAGAACTTCATTCTCGCCACGGGCAACGAAAGCAAAAGCGTATTACTCTACGGGACAGGATAGGAAGGATATTCAGTCAAGGGCAGTGTTACTAGATGTAGGAGGCGACTAAGGGTCTAGGTGTATTTGAAATTTATTTAGGTCTAATCTCTTACTGGCTGTCTTTCTTCCGCTATGGCTTTGGAAGGGACACGATGTAAATGAAACCTATTAGTTTATCTGTAGTTGCTGAGTAGCGTTCTAAGATATGTTAGAGAAAATACTTAACATTCCATTGAGGCCCTAAGGTAGACAACTATGTTGAGATCAAGTTTTACAAATTATTATGTAACTAGTTATAGGTAATTTTTGATTGGATTAATTAACCTGGAAGTAAATGACCTGTAGTTTCACAATGATTTGTAAGCTACTAGAACAGAGCGTTGGCTACTTGGTTTCAGGCTAACAAGGGATTAAATCAATGTTAAACAATTCTAAATTCAAATAGAGTTTGTCTAACACAGTCTAACGGGATTGTCTGACCTATTTCAAAGCTACAATGAAATGCTGATGCATTGATGTAAGCTTCACATTACTGTTGCTAATGTTATATTTTGGCGATAGACGTGCGTCATAGGTTCTATGCGATGCATAATAATGATTTATAACCATAAAGCTTTATATTTAAATACTCTAGGAACAATATATTACAATTTACATGTTTAGATATCCGCAACACGCACAAACGACCAGTTTATGACGGAAACATTGTGAGGAAATCTGTTTATTTCTCCACAAGCATAGATACAATAGGAATAATCAGGGAATGCTATATAATTTAGATGCTGATACATTATTTATTATAGTGCAAAGAATAGAGGCGAAAAATGTTATTTAGTTTACAATGTAGTCGTTGATAGAGATTATGGGTTCGTTGTTATACCATTCTATTTATGTTCTAGATGAGTTAAAGCTTTAGTATGTAGTCATAGCTATTGGTATTTCCTGTAAAGACCACAAAATACGTAGGTTCGTTCCCGATCAATATTAATCGCGTGAGCCAGCAGCTAATGTTTATGTATTTCGTGTTACTGTTTGTTTGTATGTTGTATCGCTGCTTTGTTGCATTGAAATATTTGGTAGTTCTGCGTCAGAGGCCAGAATATAATTTTAGAATTATAAAATCAGTCAGACTTATTGGTGTGTTTAAACTCATGAGTTCAGTGAGATTTTTGTATGGTTTTTATAGTAGTGTATAAATAGGGTTTACGTCAGAGATAATAAAGATACAAACTCAGGTTATTAAAATTCACATTGACCTTTATAAATATTTGTGGATTAGTTACGATTTTACCGTGGGTTTGCTTGGCAGTCAAGAATTACAGAATTTATTCTACACCCTTTGGAAGTTGCTAATGTTGAGGAAAGCATCTGGATACATTCCAAAGTATCAAATCATACCGGAGTCCTGTCAATAACAAGTCAAAAGTACATTGTTTTATTCGGTAGTTGTTTACAAGTAAACAGTATTGATTTCAATTGTTTAAGTAGGCATTTCCGATGAGACATGGGGCTTTCCTAGCGTCACGCAAGGTGCAGGATCAATAAGTTCGCCTTTCTAACGGAAAACTTCGTAACTTTCTTTGTTCTTAGAAACTTTGTATGTTATCTTGCAACATACATAAATATAGACGCTTATTTACGTATGACGTGGTAGACAAAGATAACGGAACCACATCTTTTCTAGTCTTAAACTTGAACTACTGAAACTTCTGCTTGTATACCTTACAAATATAAATTGAAAGTTTTAGTAATTTTTTTATACATTTACGTCAGTTATGTGTTACGGGCTAGTTATCTATATTATTGAGAATTCAATTTTGCAAAACTTTAAGCCGGGTTTGCACTAAGCAAAAGTTTGTGTGCAGATGTAAAGTCACAAACGTATTGCATAGCGGAAACTTAGTTACGTGACTGTGCAACTTGTGTAAGCAGGTAGAGTGTATTTTTATAACTGTGACGTCATATTTGCACTCAAGACATAATAATAATAACACTTGGATACTATTACACCAATTGGACTAGTCCCTTGCTAAGTACATTTAAAACTTGTGTTAAGAGTACTATTCAACGTATATTTAAGAAATATAACTTATTATATATAGATAAATGCATATATTTCATATATAATCAACTAGAAGCTTATTTCTTAACTCTGCTTCCACCGGGAATCGAATCCGGGACCTCGTGAATACCGTTCATCCGGCTAACCGATAGCGCCACGGAGGTCGTCAAAAGAAATGCTTGATGGAAACTCCTTTGCCAAATCCACTTTATATGTATAGATCTTTACTTTAAAGAACCTACTATATTGACTATTTCTTAACCTGACCTCTGTGTCCCAGGTTCCGAGCACGGCGGCGGCAGGCCACTGCATGTGGTACGGCGTCTGCAAGGAGGACCCCTACAACAAGATGAAGAAGTTCAACTGCTTCTACGACGGACCGGCCAAGCCTATCGAAGCGGACGCGCAGGTACGTCTTTTAGACTTATAGTGTAGCATATTATGCTTAAGGCATGTATATAGGTACAAATAGGTTTCCATATAGAGGCTTAGGCAGTGATCGAAAATATGACAAAATTCATATAGGTATAATAAGATGTAAGAGACATAAGTGTAGTATAACGTAACAACACTATATGAGATAGGATAGTAATAAGTGTAAGATGTGGAACAGGTGGTGGAAAAAAAGATTTGGGATTAAAGGTTCCTAGTTTAATGCATGTAGGTATTATTCCTATGAAATGTACCTTAGTTTGTACTCGTAATGTAATTGGACACAACACTTGAGAAGGGAACATTTCGTGCAAAGAACTGCATGTTCTTGGGAGTAAACAGTCAGCGTCTTTCACGACGACATGAAATAAGCCCCGTCACGTTAAATGGCTGGCTATGAGGTGTATTTGCTGTACTAAAAGTAAAAGTGTGAATGTTGGCCATAAATCACATATATAATCTAACCTGACATATCCAGGCACTACCATATAGCACAGAACTTAGTTCTTTGAGTTGGAACAACTTTAGCAATCATGGTTGTGATGGGTTTAAAGAATGTCAGTGAAAGGTGACTGCTACAGCGACTGAAAACAGTGACAATGTCCCCTAAACAAAGACTATTGTTGTAAAGCGAAATCCACAACGCATGAATGAAATGTACTCTTAACAAACACGTTGCTATAAGCGTGTTTTGTACGTTTTTTGGCAACTCATCCGTTGCGTCAAGCATGAAAATATAATTTGTTTATGTTGTGCCCCGACCACGTTATGAATAACGTTTATTGTCAGTTTTTGCTAAAGAAATATTACTAGCCTACGCCGTTTCATCACGTTGATTGTAACGAGAAATGCGTCCGGTGATGTACTTATTATGATAAACTATTAAAGCGTCATATTCGTAGACTGTTATAACAGTGAAAGATTGGTGTCGTGTATGTAATAACTAATAACCTACACAAATGACAAACATAATAGAAAGAATATAAACATAGCTTTTAAAATCCTCGATAAATTTATTTATACAGTGCTTAAAAGTATATATACATAAGTAGGCACACTAAAGTTAATTTTAAATAGTAAGTTCATGTCAATATGGGTATAATATGAAGGCGATTAATTAAATTAACACTGAAATATTTGTTGATATCCCTTAGTCACACCTTATGACATGTCGAGAGGAAGGGCAAACATAACATCACGCGCAGACAGTAACATTTTAATTGCAACATAACCGTAAGTGGAGTGTGTCACATTATGCATCAATAATGATGTGTCGACATTATTGACTCTCGTCACATCCAGTGCGGTATGGGACTTGTATAAATTGTAATTAGCTGTCTTCTGAGCCCGTGGTAATGTTTTTCAAGTAACACTAATTGTTTCTTCATAAAACAAAATGGTAATGAAGTGAAGACGAATATTTTATCTTCTAGCAGGTGTATAAAATCATCATGTCATCTATTTCTTATTCGTGGTATGTTGTAAAAGGCGAGTAAGGAATGTGGGGTCATTTTCTCTAAGTGTTCTGTATTTGTAACAGAAGATATTCATTATAAGTAAATCTTTATCCCTTTGATAAACCTAATAAAAAAGAAAGTTTTTTCAGAATGTTTCGTATGAAAACCTTCGTAAATTTATTTTATATGTAATGTACTTTCATGACTCCCTCACTAAGGTCGTGATGGCTGGTGCAGGTGGATTCAGGTCATAAGGGGCTGGTCTAGGCTATATTTAGAGTGAAAGTCTG
Organism: Leucoptera coffeella; assembly: GCA_030578115.1. Taxonomy (NCBI): domain Eukaryota; kingdom Metazoa; phylum Arthropoda; class Insecta; order Lepidoptera; family Lyonetiidae; genus Leucoptera; species Leucoptera coffeella. The sequence continues at coordinate 94,655 of JAMBLF010000354.1, forward strand.
TCGATAGGTGCATGAAGATGCCCTAGATTTGTCTAGGTTGCCTAAATTGTACCGTTGTCATTGACAGTTTGGTCGATTCGGTCTAGACACATTGGTAACGAGCAAATAAGGTCGATGAGGTTTTAAACTTGGATTTAAGTAGATGCCTTTCGTAATTACTGGTAGGGGTGCATTCATTCTTATTAGGCTATGGACTGGAAACCAAAAACCAAAATCAATTTTTAAATTCAATATACTTACGGTAACTAAATCATTGTAATATCAACAAAGATCAAAAAAATAAAAAAAAAATATCAAAGTAACTTATAATAGTAATAAATTTACATTAAGAACTAAGTATTAGAATGGTATTAGCTTGGGTGGAATAGGGGTTACGGAAGGTTTTAAGTTCTTAAAATCTACAAGATAATAAAATATAAAGAAACACACGCATTTGAAACGTTATCCCTTGCGCGGTAATCAGACATTCACGTCTCGATATCCAATATGACTTAATAATCGATTTATGACCACATTGTCGTATACTTAACAAAACGATACTTAATAAATATGTCCAATTAGTAAATAGCTTAAACAAAAGTTGTTTACGATGCACTGTGATTCCGCTGAAGGCCATATATCGATGAAATCAATTGTCTAGTATCGTTCAAAACTATACGCAATTTGATATTTTATTAACCAAGCTATCTAAAACGAATTAAAGCAAAGTCATTCAATCAAATCTTCAGTCAATCAAGTGCATTGATATTCAACGTATCTCGAGACCTATTATCGCAAGTGTAATTCATCAAAAATTTATCACATTTGTGTTGTGTGTCATCATAATATAAGAAGTGTTTTGATTTTGTGACATAATGGATGTTAAAGAGTAGGATATGTACTTTTGTTATTGACATATTTTTCTTATACAAGTTTCCTTTTCTATCACTTTTGAGTTTGTTTAAATGTCGACTAATATGCTTATTATTTTTTCTTATTATGATAAATAGATAAGGGCTATAATTTTTCGCTGGCCTTTGCTGCCTTTATGACAGTTGTTATATAAATGAAAAATATCCCTAAATTATGAGCAAATAAGTTTTATCTGCCTCTTGCCGCCTCTTATTATGTTTTGAGGCTCTCAAAGTAGTCAGGTCCTAAGTGGGAAAATTGAGCTTTTTTCTTAAACCAAACTTTTGTTTGGTTTTAGGTACTGTGACCGAATGTTCTGTATCGAGAATGACTATTTTTAATATTTGGTATTCCAAGGAAGGTAAACCTAGCGAAAAAACAGAACATGTCTTCAATAATTTGGTAAAAACACCGCATCTCGCTGATCATCTTGAACATACTGATTTTGAAATGTTACGACAGAGAATAAATAATGTTTGTAAACGACTTTCACATTGTTGGACCAAAACTAAACGTACTAAATCAAAGAAAAACTATGTTCAAACTCAGTTTAGAGAGAGATTAGGTCTTATTGTTCATAAACCAAAAAGTGGCGTAAGTGGGAATTCTAATGATGGTAATTCGGCTAGGCGTTTTTTTATGAACTCAGATATTTCAGCTGAAATAACTGGGATCAAAAAAGATCTCCTAGATCGTTGTTGGACTATATTGCAATGTATAAACTCAGGGTATAACATAGACAAAGCAAAGTTTTCTGAGTTCTGCTTAGAAACAGCACGATTACTGGTTGCCGAGTATCCCTGGTAACATGCCTGCTTCCCTTCACAAAGTCCTCATTCATGGTAGTCAGGTTATAGAAAATTCTTTGTTGTCGATTGGAGACCTGTCTGAAGAAGCAGCTGAGGCAACAAACAAACATATTAAATCGTTTAGACGGGACCATACACGTAAAATGAGCCGTGTTTTGACGAATACTGATTCAATAAATAGACTTCTTCTTCATTCAGATCCTCTCATAACAAGTATACGAAAGTTGCCTATGAAAAAGAAAGGAACTTTATCGAAAGCAGTTTTAGATCTTTTATGTGTTTGAATTACTTTTTATTATGTATTTTTTGATAATTATGGTTTTAATGTAAAGTATGTTGTGTTAGTATTATGTATAATGTTTGGGTAGAATTAAATATATATATATATATGTATTTTTTTACAATTAAATCATGACATTATTCTTATTTAAGTTTTATATGTATCATGTTCCATTATAATATGATCAGGATCATAATTCAAGGTTAGTTTCAATTATCAATATTTGAGATTTGCACAAAACAATCTCAACATATTACTTCAAGTTTGTTTAATAGTCATAAAGTAATAAGTCGAGTATTTTTAAAAGGCTTTTTACTACTATTCATGTTATAAATCAATAAGCCACTTTACAAATAATTTTCAAAAGCTTTAGACACTAAAAAAATCGGTAGACTTGAAGTCAAGTATTTATGGCCGCCTTTGTATGGGCGCGGTATCACTGTGCGATGGTCTGCTAGATATTTTGTTTATAGAACACTTCAATACAAAGAATTGAAGCAACTGTTGCATTAAGCAAATAGTGTTTCAACATTATTTTGTTTGTATATACTCTAGATATGGATTTGGTATCTGGGTGATTGAGTTACCAACTTTGTTGCGGATCTAAAAGTCTTTAGTATAGGCAAATAAACATATATAGGGTTCACGATCCTTTGCGGGATAATCAATGTTTAATCTACACCCGTGTTTAGTAGTCAAGTAATTTAGTACACATTGTCCCTGTTAATCTAAGTACACAAATCCCTACTCTACCCTATCACTACCCCACCATTTGTTTACATTCATACATACATACACGTCAGGCCTGTTCCCAGAGGGTAGGAAGAGATCACGGTTCTCATTTGTATCGATCCTGACAAACCACATTCGCCTTATTGACATCCGTACATCCGCAGTTATATGTACTTCTAACATCACCTTTTTCCAATATGCCGTCTATCTGACTGTCATGTCTTATTGGGCCTGCTATATATGCTATGACTCCTACGTAACCGCCCTTCCACCTCACCCACATATATTCCTTTTGTCAACTTACTTTCATTCATCCGCATAACACGTCCACACCAAATAATTACTATCTTTTAAAATGATTTAGCCTACAGTGCATTCCTTAGCCGGTTAGTGTTCGAGTGAAATAAAAGAATCGCAGGCATTTTTGTCAAGGGCAACTCAATTATGCTGAATGTGCCTCCGAGACGTATTTCCACTTAATGGCTCGTGACTGCACAACTGGTTTTGTCTCGACTAAGTTTTTGAGAATTTGTTTTTAAATGCATGAATATGAGTAAGCGGTTCCACTAGTTAGGGATTAGGTTTCTTACATAATACATAAATGCACATCACGCCTGATTCCCTGTACAGGGGTAGGAAGAGATCAAGAAGCCCCATTTGTTCTGATCCTGATACATCACGTTTGGCCTCATTGATACTTATACACACTTGGCTGTTATAAGTACTTCTAACGTCACCCTTTTTCAATATAGCGTCTATCTGACTGAGGCTTCTTCAGCTTTAATATTGCGTAGTGTTGTATGGTAATTAGTTACTTTCCCAATACTTATATATAACGAGTGTTACGGTGTACTGTGTGTGTATATGTAATGATCAGCTGCTGAATATTTCTTATAGTTGCCTCATGTCTATATACAATACTCCTTTACATATGTATTTAGTGTAAATAGTTACTTCAAAACTCAAGTATTATAGTATAATACGAGTATACTCCTATTAAATGCATTAGCAATGCATACTTAGTAACATAATATATAAGACATACCTACGAGTTTAAGCTCCAAAGTTCTGTCTACTCTTTGAGTGGTTATATGCCACATCAGACTATTTAATGGTTGCCTAGCAACGATTAGATAACAAGTGTAGTAAGTGAACCGTTTCAGTGACTGCAAACATTGTTGCATGTCCATTGTAGATTAACACTTGAACGCTAATTTGGATAAATATTGCGTCACAATCAATAATTTCTGTTATCGCGTCTATTAAGTTCAAAAGGTGAGACAGAGCCTTGAAGTTTAGAATTGTAGATTTTTTGCACAGTCATCCCATGTCATTTTGTGTGTCAATGTGGTTCCAAACACTAAGAAATTATTGTAAAATTTAATTATTACACAATAAATGTGATTTGCTACATAGATTATAGCGTCCTTAATTATGTAAGATTTTGAAGAATCTTTCGTTATATTGATGAAGGTGTGAAGACGCGCTGGTTGGTCGGCATCAAATGGATGCGGACGGCCGCTGACAGGGAGAAGTGGCGTCATTTGGGGGAGGCCTATGTCCAACAGTACATTACACAGGCTGATGATGATGTTAGAAATTTATGAATGTTAATGATACTTAGAAATATCCAAATATACGTGAGAATTCGCTTAGTCATCTACAAAGAGACGAAGGTCAATGAAGCGTATGTATATTGAATGAAAATCAAGTCTTCAAACATGTTAGGTTTGTTTTCTAAGCAAATAAATTCTACTTAATCATTGCAGACGTAATATCGTGTCACTAATTCCAAGGTGAGACGATATATGTGTATTGTGGATTTTTTGCAAAGCTTCGCGTGTTTGCTAATCATGATTTGATCGTATGGCGACACAGAATCCTTTCAGGGTAGATAGTACTGTTACTGTGTGTATAGGCCTGTTTTAGAAGTATCAGTGTGTTATAGTAGTAGTAGTAGTATACTGTATCGGTCCATTAAATCCTATAGTGTCGGCAACGATAGTAATGCTTCATATGCATCATTTTTGTAATACCCATAAGGTTGACAGAAGATCGCACAAATAACTATACATTTGTTTAATAAATTAGTAGATTATTTCATCTACTAGTAGGTTACCTACACTATATCTATACTAATATTATAAAGTTGATGAGTTTGTTTGAACGCGCTAATCTCAGGATTTACTGGTTCGAATTCAAAAATTCTTTTTGTGGCAGATAGACCATTTATTGAGGAAGGCTTTAGGCTTTAAACATCACCCTGCTACTAATAGAGGCAAAGAATACAATATAAAAATCAAATTATAATTACAGTGTCATCTATGTTTCATGTAATGAAAAACTCGGAAAAAATAAAAATGTGGCAAATTATTTAATATTGCTTGTATTGAATAAGAATCAAAGAAAGTCCGCTTTACAAGAAACGCAGCTGGTTACATTATATGTAGTCCCAGTATTAAAATTCCAATTTAAGGCCACATTAGTGTTATGCGGTTAATTGCGAATCCTGGACTGCCTTGGTTAAGCTGCAGTTGCAGTACACTTGACACGATTTTGTTAATAGGTGGAAAATCCGATTTAATGTAAACGTGCGTTAATTGTAATGTAATTAAAAACGGGTTTTCTTTAAGGAATTCGTGCGTAGTGTGTTATTTAACTGATTTGTAGATTTGTTTCTATTTTAAATACTTCACTAGCTATTGATACATAATCACACCAATTATTTCCAAAGGAATGGAAAGAGGGAATATTACCAAAACAACTTTTGTTACAATGATAACGTGTAAACATATAGTTGTAAGAAAATTTGTAATATGAATGACTATAGCTTAAACACATAAGGAAACTCCTAATCTCTGACACATTAGGCTGTATATCTAGTAGAAAGTGCATGATGTGGCCATATAATGGATGGATTTGGATTGCATACACTATGGGCCATACTACTCACTTCATGATACATGCAAATCTAACTACCACCATATGATAACTGTCGTAATTCGTTTGAAGGTGTTATGATGTAAACAACCGTTTGACATGGTTTGCACATGTTATGCAAAACTATGATAGATAGAATAAGATATGATATCAATTATAGATATGATTGGCTGGGAAAGGATATTAACACCTATTCCATATAAAAAGGTACCTTAGGTTCCTTCGACACATTCAGTATTTATAATAATAATTGAGACACTATTACACCAAATGAACAAGCCCCTTAGTAAGTTCATTTAGGACTTGTGTTAAGGGTACTAGTCAACGTATATTTAATACATATATACTTATTATATATAGATAAATACATATATAGCATATATAAACAACAACCACACTGGAAAGCAGAAAAGCGTAGTTCTTAACTCTGCCTCCACCGGGAATCGAACCCGGGACCTCACGATTGGCGTTCAGGTGCTTAACCAACCAATTTACTTACTTATTCTATTGATATAACATTAATAAAACTATTAAACTATGAATTGGTAGTATTTTACAATGACATTGTTTATTAATTGCAGTAGTAATATTGTTGTGTCAGAATTTTGCTTATTATTTTCTTTATAAGGAAATGACCTTATTAATATTCATTGAATAGTTTTCTGTGTAGTAATGTCTTTGTCACAACAATTGTTACGCTGGGCTTGAATTATTGATTATTAACGGTTTTTTTTACAAAATATTACGTCTGTATTATCCTTTAGGGCCGGCAGATGCATGAGTAACTACATTAGTAATATAGAAAACTAGTGACCGGCTCCGGCTTTGCACAGGTACAATATATATAGCCTACTCCACTATTTAATGGATGTTACTATACATATAAACCTTCCTCTTAAATCACTCTATCTATTAAAAAAACCGCATCATAATCCGTTGCGTAGTTTCAAAGATTTAAGCATACAAAGGGACATATGGACAAAGAAAGCGACTTTTGTAGGGATATATATAAATTATTTTCATAATGATGCCACACGATATATAAAATACATATTCCTTCATCCCGAAAAGATGAACTGAAGTATCTTTACTTCTTAGTAAGAGCTGCCCATACAGTTGTAAAGCTTGTAAAGTTAAAACAATTCTATTCCAATTCCATAGCAGCACTCAAGGTAGTTATTAAAATTCAATTTGTATCTATTATTACCTAAACCATGATAACTTCCGTATTTTTATATGTTGAAGATGTCCTCGATTTTTCGATAATGGAACATCGTTTTAAGTGATTATGATTAAATTGTGATTGGTATTGAATTTTTAAAGCATCCGGAAATAAGTATTAATTGAATTAGTTCCGTTAGTGGAAGGTTTATAAAAAATTGTTGATAGCTTTTCTTCATTTTACAACAATACGGGAATTATCGTGTATATTTTATAAACGCAGTGTTACCTTTGTTACGCTACTTAGGTGTCGAGAATAAAAATCGCGAGTCATCATAAAAATATGATACCTTTTCTATGATAATACGCTATCATAGAAAACCTATCACATTTTTTTATCGTAGCGTATAAAAAAATGATAGCGCAAATTTCATTGAAAAAAATATGTAAACTATTACGATCCTACAAGTAATGCTAAATGCATTTGAGGAGGTTAAATCTTCATACATATTATAATATGATATGTTAGGGATCTATCACCCCTAAAGGGATGAAAGAACTTGGTTATGTGATTTGTTTATATGTTACCAAGACAAAGCTAATATAAACAGTTCGAGTAGCTGAACAACTTTCGTCCGTTTACTTTCGCTTCTTTTGCACTTTCACATACGTACACACCAGTGTCTATAATCCCCGAAAGAGTGGACCAGACACACAAACACATTCACTTATGATGCACAAGATATGCAAACACACGAACGTATATGAGGCTCGAAAAGGTACACAGAACTACAGGTTTCAGTAAACCTTTCAGCATATTTAGTTTATGATTATAATTGACAAAACTTGTCAAATTTGGTATTTTGAATCCAACACGAAACCTCAGAATAAAAACTTTCAACGTCATATAATCGTAAAATCTAGAAAGATCATTTTACCTACTAAACCGTCAATTAACACGACATAACATGCAATAAATATAGCATCGACAATGGACCTACGTAACAGAAAACATACCTACCACACAATTATGGAAATGACAGAGGAAAATGATGTCTAATCTACTCAGTAAGGTTTTTCTGATTGGTCATACATTTATAGCTACTGATGCATTTATTTATAAAGGGATTGAGGTTGGTCCAAAGTGTGACATGTAGTCGCCCTTGCCTCGACACTGACCTACTCTTCGCTTCCTTATGTTAAAAGCGACTAAGGTTGAAAGGGTCTGCTGGGTGTAGTAAGATCGTAAGAATTTATGGATGAATTATTAAGTTACCGAGGTAAAACATGGAAATTGTGAATAAGTTTAGTCAATGTATTATATATTTCAGAATTTTAACTATTAATATACAAATAGTAAAATATTATATTAGGAAATGATGACCAGACATAAAGAAATACAGTGTAAAGTATTCTGAACTTAAACTTCAAGGGAATCAAACCCGGAATCTGTCGATCACCTCTTAAGTATGTCCTGTATGCATTATTATTGTTCAAGTTTACAAGCAATAAAAACAAACCACTTTGCTAAACAAACATAAATGCATATCCTTCTTCCATATATAAGGGAGTAAGTTTTAGGCCACGGCTTTGCTTGTTCATTAATTTATTCTGAATATAAATAAATCTTAATCAGGGGTGTTTTAAAAATAAATCTGTTAACCGGTTTTATATTTTTGTCATGTTCCTAACAAACATACAAATTTGCATGCTTATATGTATGAAGCAGTGATTAAACGGAAACTCCCCTTATATGTATGCACCTTTATATAGAAAGGTATTTTGCTTGTGATATATAAAGGAAGTGCCATGTTAATAAACGGTTTTATGCTTAATAGTTTTCATTTATGGAACTATAAGAATAATGAACCTGTTTAGTATTATGGTCTTGTTCCTTATGACAAACTGAAGGGATACAGAAAAAATCTAATTATATACATTCTACATACATATACATCATGCCTGATTCCCTGTAGAAGGGTAGGTAGAGATCACGATCCCAACAGGCCACTTTCGCTTCATTGACACTCATACACACTCGGCGGTTATAGGTACTACCTACGTCGCCCTTTTTCAATATAGCGTCTGCCTGACTGTCATGTCTTATTGGGCCGGCCCATTCGTAACCGTCCTTCCACTTCACTCACATACATTCCTTTTGTCAATCTACTATCATTCATCTGCATAATATGTCATAACATTCTAATATATATATTTTTTCATCCTATACATTGTTAGATACATTGCGATATAATTATTCAATAAATGGCTCATGCAGTCAGGTACTTTATAAGAAGGTAACTAGCTACCATTCCTCTTAGTATATTGTAAGAGGTTTATGGAAATGCGCTGGTAACTGTTTGGAAGGTTCTTTGGAAATTTATGGCGTTCCATTGTTGGTTAATTGTCCATTGTTTTAGGTGGATTTCTTCTGAAAATGTTAGTCTTATAAACATATAACTGGATAATAACGTTTCTTATAACTGGTCATATTCAATTAGTATATTAATTCTTCTTTTCCAATTAAAAAAGTCTTTGTCAAAGGTTTAGTCCATCCTTTCAGATATTACTAAATACTTATGTCCTCTGTACAGAAATTCGAAGATATCTTCCCCGAGAAGAATCACGTTTAAAATTACTAATAATTCAGGGAACACTAAATATTTTATGGCGTTCCATGTTACAGTTGATAAATAAACCTAATATTGATTTCCTAGGCACTATATTTAGTGTGTTTACGTATAGGAACCGAATGGTTATTTCGACCGCGAAATTTATAATAACATCATTTCTTGGATTAAGGCCAAATATATCGGACTAAGGATTAATACCAAAAGAAACCATAACTCCCTTAGTTTTGGGTTCAAATTCGTTAACACGGACCGCAATGTTTACATTCGCGAATGATGTCAGCATTAGTTCGGGATAGTGGTTTGTCTGGTTATCGATATTATTTAAAACTTGAAAGAGTTGTAAGAGTTAGGAATTATTTTGTTTGCTTGATAATTAATTGTAAGACGACGTTTGTACACAAAGACATGAAACATTTTCCTGTTACGTTGATTGCTGACTATCTAGTGAAATCTGGTTTGATGTAGCCGTATATAGTCTGGCTAACGAAAGTAGATACTGGATTATTTTGCAAACTTTTTATATGACAACACTAAAGTGTTCCTACCATCGGATATTTACCCTACAATTGGGGTATTTTAAGTAGAAAGTACTTAGGAACAATTAATTCTAAAAAGGTATTTTTAAAACAAACTCATTTAAAACATTTTATAAAATGAGTTTTCAAAATTCGTACGTCTGCTAAAATTGTGTTAATCGAAAATAAGTTTCGTATGTACGTGTTGGATCATTTCAAGAGCTACAGTAAGCCTTACGTTGGTCTAATAAATAGCTTAAGTAATTAGGTACACTATATCTTAACTAATTAGGTAGAGAAAATGTTGCCAATTTTATTTGCAAGAAAATTAATATGTATCTGTTTTCCGAAAAATTTGGTTAAATCAAAATCAGTGTATGGTATTCCTATTTCTGACGCCGAAGATGGCGTGTTGTTGATGTTTCTTTATGGTTGACTTGCGTATAGTTAGGTTAGGTTAGTACGGTCAAAATGTCTTGATATTTTTTTATTTTAATTAAGTAAGTACATATTCGTATTAGTTATTTTTTGTTTGTTCTTTTTGTTCCTTTAATACGCTACAATGGAGTGACGTATCCGTGTGATGTTTGGTATGGAGTTAATAAAGCGATAACAAGTTATATAAGCTATATTGAATCACGTCATAACGCAAACAAAATTAGAAGCATCCACTAGTAAAATAAAAATAAATGTCAAAGTATCAAAGTGAGTTGTTCCGACTTTCTTTTTTATTTTAGGGTTGCAATGCTAATATATTTTAAATTTGCCGCGCTTTTCCAGTATCTACTTTCGGTAGCCAGACTATATCAGATAGCTAGCTTAGTGAAATAGACACGCGAATCTCTGACTTACTCAGAAGGGATAATAAATAGTCGTAATAAGTATGTTTTTTATGAATGAACGGTAAATACATCGTTTATTATGATCAAATAATGCGTGATTTAAAAACATGTTAAACGTATTATGTTAAGTACATATTGAATTAGCTTAAGCAAATAATATTATTTAATTTAATAGTTTGGTAGTACTAGGATGTTTTTTCATAAGGATTATCGTTCTTAAGAATTCTATTTGTCTCCATTCCTATCTTCTATATGAAGTTAATTTTCATCTATATCCCTATCTACTTTTGCCAGTATATTATCTTATATGCATAGTTATATTGGATACGAATGATAGAGTATTTACAGTTAATGTTATGATAAGATTGTCAATTGTATTGTTACTGGAAAATTGGCACTAACTGTAATCGTATGAAAATTTTATTGCGCGATATTTACCACATTGCGAATATTAATTTGTTTACGTAAGAGTGATATCATATAACAGTGATATTGGCGAATCTGATGTAATGTAGATCTTACACGTACATATATTTCCGCATTGAGAAAGTAAATATTGGCAAACTGTTCAAAATATTCCCTTAAAGCATTTAAAACTAAGAATATTCATAAATATACTTACATTATATTATTCTGTTATCTTTATCGGATTTCTGAATGTATTAATAATATAAAATAAAAATGGCGGTCTTGTAGCTCGCACAATAAATTAATGTTATCCTTGGCTCCTTAACATCTGTTACAGTCCTGGAAGAGTTAGTACCTTACACTAGTATCTTAGTCATTTCTTACGACGTTTCGGGAAGATGCAACCAGTCAGCACTGTACTAACATTTCAGAGTACATAGTTCTTCAAAACATGTATTTGATACACTCTGAAAGTACAAATTATACAGATAGTACGATAGTTAAAACTATCGATAAGTTCCGCCCAATCCCTAGACAAACAGCTGTTCCGGCCGTGACTTTGACTGAAACAGTTGCAGCATGCTAATCGGAGGGGCAAACAAGGAAAAACAAAGATATGACGTGACTGAGGCGGTAAAGGTGCCTTAAATTCAATGTGCGTTGCCTTGGTAATCAATGTGCTTGTTTTTAAGCGAGAAGGAAAAATTCTGTCTGAGAATAGGTTTAGTATGTGGTGTGAGAGATGTGGATTTGAATAGTAAATGCTTTGTCTTTGCTTGTAGTCATGTAAAAGAATTGTAGCTAGTTAATATTTTATATTTGTTGAAGACTAGCACGGGATTCATATTATAAACAATAGTATATTTACCGTTCAAGTAAATGTGAAAGGTTTTAGAGATCCGCAAGGTGAATGTTTTAGAAAATTTGAACTTGTATTCAATAGGTGTTGCAGAGCTAAAAAGCTTCAATTAAGTAAGTAAAAAGTACACAATGGAAAGTGAGCGTTATAATGAATAAAAATTGATTCAGGTTATTGTAAACGTAGTCTTAATAGGTTGCGCCCACGGACGCAGTAAATAAAGAATGAGGTGCGGGTTTACTCACCTCCAGAATAAACAATACTGGGTACTGGTGTTTAAAAAATGGTGCTAACGTCACGCAAGGTGTGTTATTAGTTCGAGGGGGTCATTATTACTTTATACATATATTATGAGACTGTAATTCAAGGGCCTTATTTGTTTGACTTTAAAGACATAGTTTTAATAGGCAACAAGTGTCTGAGGCCTAGTAAATTTCCTTTGTGCGATAAATGTACTTATATTAAAAAATATTAGCCATTATTAAGCCAACACCGACAGCTCTTATAAGAAATAGCATGACACTTTACTAATTCACTAAATAGTTAGTTAACCTATACTACCTGCAATCCATGCTATTCCTTACTCAATAACCAAGCGATCCTTCTAGACCATTGTAAACGAGGCATAAACTATTAAATCATGGCCAGTCGAAACTGCGAAATAGATTTGTAATAAAACGTACGAAATGTATGTTCGATGTTCAATGTTCGATAATTCTAGTAAACAGTAGCCTTGAGATATTCGCGGAACGCTTCGGTTGGCTGGATCTTCGGTTAGTAGGTATAGTACAGTACCTTACTGGAAGATAGTTGATGCGAGTAAAGAATTGCGTTTGGGAGCGTTTGTTGGAATGTTAGTTTTAACGACCTCCGTGGCGGGATGGGTTAGCCGCCTGAGCGCTAATCGTAAGGTCCCAGGTTGATTCTCGGTGGAGGCAGAGTTAACGACTACGTTTCTCGTTGATTCTATATGCTATATATTTATATAATATAAGTATATGTTTCTTAAATTTACGGTGACTAGTACCCTTAACACAAGTCTTAAATGTACTTAGTATGGGGCTCGTTCAATCGGTGTAATAATGTCCAAATATAAATAATTATTAAAAATCAATGATATTTGGGACTTCGATTTATTGGCCGTGTGTTCGAATGTTTGTTGAATGGAAAATAAGTAATTTTTGGTATATCAGTATCTGTGAACAGAGATAGACTACTGAATGTGGGCATGGACAAACCAAAATCACGTTAATTGTAACACTAGGGGTCATTTAAGTCCAATTGTAGTCATAGACCGAATATGTTGACGTTTGTGAGACATGTTTTATGTTCAGGTTTAAGACGAAATTTTAATGGATGAAGTGCTAAGGTTTAAAGTGAATTTTTGCAGCAATTTGTACTGATTTTTCAGTTCACATTGAAATTAACTCTAGTGATTAATAGATGCTTAGTCCATTAATAACTCCCTATTACACGTCGCAAACTAAATTGTTTAACAATCTACCACGCGACTTATTAAAGATTTCGTATATTCTAGAAGGTTAGTAACAGTCATAAGCTTAAGTGGCACCAATTGTACGAGTACAGAACAATCGCATGTTGTCAGCTGATCAATGAATCCAATCAGTACGATTGGCAGATATTTGCCGGCTTAATCACTAGCCGCCCTGTTAAGGGGTCAAGTGTTCGCATCATATTGATATGACCCGACTGGGTTGTGTTAGTACATACAAAATCATTTACATTAAACTCGTATAGAGATACAGAGCCAACTTTGTGTCGATCCACTCACTTTATTGATATATATGCACCTCCTGATCATTCGGCGTTTATAGCAACTTCTAACGTCACTCTTTTGTGATATTGTTGTCTTATAGTGTTGTATTTTAATATGATGCTACTAAATTTCTTGAGTATGTTAGGTATGTAATTGAGAGATACGTTATTTGTTCGGTGAAGGAAGGATATTGTAAGGTTTCCTTTAACCAGTGACAGAGAATACCAGGCAAATTGATTTGCAATTATGAATCTTTTTTTAACTCTTCATGCATGTCATTAAAGTAAATAAGAAGTGAATGGTTTCCATTTGAGTATGGCTTAAGAATGTCTACGAGTATCTGTCTACCCTTAAACGATTTGATGTCTACCAGACTATGCGTATGACTAATAAAGTCTAGAATTACGACTCAGTATAAGTAATAAAATTTCTTTCTTAGAAATATAAGTTATCCAGTTACTTACTGCGTATAAGTCATTGCTTTTGTGAGTATTATTCTAAGTAAGTCTTCAAATGATATTCAAACGTTTTTAGGCACGTGATAGTCTGGGATTTTAAATGAATATTACCAGCTACCTTTCATATTGCAATATACCGCATTATCCAAGAGGGTTCTCTGAACAGGTAATTTGCTTGTAAATCACATTGAGTACTGACTATCTGGTCAACACGTGAGTTCGAGGTGGCCATAGAATTACTACCTTCGCAATTGCAGAGATGGGCACTTGAACCTCTGACTACCCCGCAAGGACTACCGAACGCGTTTGTCTTTTGTCTAATGAGTGATCCTGATAATTATTTCTATATTTAACAAATGACGCTATAAACTACTAGGTGCCAGATGACTTTGCAAAAAGAAACGTTTTTTTTTTGTATAGTACACAAATACATGACACGCCATTTACCATAAAAAGGATAAAGGAAAAGGAAAGGATAGTACGATAGTAGGGATCACGGATATTCATTGTATATGTTTCTATATGTTTGTACTTTCTTAGTTTCATAAAAGATATAGTGTTCTTAGTCCAAGCAATATTAGCTTTACGTTTTCTCATTAGAAGATAATAATAGTATTCAATGTAGCTAACGTACTTATATATGGCTCACGTCACGTGTTGTGAAATGTGTTATTCATTTTATTATTATATGAAAACTAACGTGACCGCGTTGATACAGGCTCTTATTAGATCACCAAAGTTAAGCGACGCTGATCGAGGAAAGTGTCTGGATGGGTAACCGCCCCAGTGATCATGTACTGTTTTTTCGATCAGGTAAAACTTAATGATGGAACCTAGCTATCGTAGATATCCGTATAGGTAAAAATCTCACTACCCTTGCATACTGGTTATATGCTGAAAAATTAGGATATTAATAGCCATAAAACCTTCACAGTAATGATCGGTCTAATCTCTTACTTCTTCGAAAGAATGAAAGCCATATTCATCGGAGAGTAATGCGATGGTATCGTTTACGTCCCAAACTAGCACGGGCAATTAAGGACCAATTACAGTAATGATTTATATTAATTTATAAGCGACAACATGAATCAAAACTCATTAAGCTCCGGAGCGTTCTGTGTAACTCAATTGCGGCGTTATGAATAATAATTGCTAATTAAACTTCGTGTGGACGCTCATATATTCTAATTGAAATACATTGGTGGTCCTACTTTTTTATTAGCGAGCGGTACTTTGGTATTTATTGGTCTATATGCCTACATACATACACAGAATATCTGAAATATCACTTCAGCATGACGTCTCTATAATCTCTATTAGCAGTAGTTTCCTACTACATGTCAGTAACAAATACAAGGAATATATGTGAGTGAAGTAGAAGGGCGGTTTCGTAGGGGCCGTACCAATAAGACATATTACAGTCAGATAGACGCTAACTGCCGAGTCTGTATGAGAAGATGTATGAAGGTCAATGAAGCGTCTATCAGGATCGGGAGAAATGGGGATCCGTGATCTCTGCTTCTACAGGGAATCAGGCGTGATGTGTATGTATGTATGTCAGTAACAAAGGCAGCTAGTTAGTTCTATTTACACCTCACAATAGGTGGGAGATATTTTATATATAAATACATTTATTCACACCGACAGCTCTAAATTACATTGTTCGAAGATGATTTCACACTGATTTTTACACTGTTTTGCCCGACATTTTTAATTTTCGTATAGAATAAAGGAGTACCTATAACCGCCGAGTGTGTATGAGGAATGAGTGTCAATGAATCAGGATCGGCTAAGATGTTATATCCGTGATCTGCCTATTTTTCTACAGGGAAACAGGCGTGATGTGTATGTATGTACTATAGTATAAAAATTATAGTAGACTTCAGTTCCATTAATGACGTCACAGCCCACTTAATATCAAAAGTAAATATGCCAAGAGTCTAAGTGATAAGCGAAGCGATTCTCCGTTCATCGAACCCTTAGGTACACTGTCCAGAATTAGTTGGCTTTTGTGCGGAGTTCCACGAGTCATTGACAGGTAGGACGTGCCCTTAAGGTCCTTTGGCACCGAACCTTAAACTTCACGTACTAAGGGCGAGGAAGGTCGGTTTACACGTGACGGTTATTTTTAAATGCCTTTTAAGAAGGTGTAAGAAAACATATTATGAGTATAGGGACTTATTTTGAAATGCTTTTTGACAAAAAAAAAAACAAAAAAAGACGAACGCGTTCACGACGATTAACGCTCGGGGTATTGTCAGAGGTTCAGTGAGCAACTCAACAATTGTGAAGGTAGTAATTCTATAGCCACCTCGAACACACGTGTTGATACTAGTTGAGTTTTGAAAATTATTATAAAAGCACAATTAACTTATTGAACGTAATTAACGTTATAAATTAAATCTAGTTACAACATTTAATTAGGTAATTGTATTACGTTGGTTATTGTAAATGGACAGTGTTAATATAATTTTGTTCATTGTGCGAAAACGTGAGAATGAATACCAGGTCATTCTTCGGTGTAGGTTAACTCAGCATCAGAACATTCAACACAACCATTATGAGTATTAACTACGTTTTATATAGTTAGACATCGATTTGAAATATCGCAGATATACCTACCTGTGAGACTTCATACTACAAGGGATAACAATCGTAACACATATGTTCTCTTTTTATATTACTAACTGCAATGTTGTACCGGGCAATATCTTCTTTGTTAATCGATATTTTATTGTCATTAGCTGATCTAAAACTTGAATAGAATGTAAACAGGCTAGGAGTTATCTTACGAGTATATATTTTCGGTTTATGAATCCACCTTACCAATATGAAGCATTTCCATGCATTTTTTCTCTACTAGTTTCTCGTGTTTTATGACGAAAGATTCACGTGTTAAAAACCTTTTTGTTTCCTTCACAATATTCGTCAACAAAGCAAGCACTCATTAATGAATGACTCATTAAATATTATCTGAATGGTTATTATTCGTCTGCGCCCAAGCGATAATGGCCTGATAACCTCGTAGACGTGATTCGACGACCATCCTTGATCGTGTGATTGATGCTCATGGTATCAAAGTGCGGAGTGATTAGGAAAATATGTCACAGAATTCCCAAAGTAAATGTCTGACCTGATGTTATTTGAATGGAATGTAACCTTTGTTAAAGAAACTATGTTGTAAAGTTGACTAAGAGGTATTATAACATTCTAGGTGTTAGTGGTTATACAATTGAATCTATGTTTCTATTTACCTCTTCCGTTGTTATGGTCATTATATGTATACTGTATGGCTAAACGCTATAAGGACAACGTATTAGCATCCGAATAATTGTACTTATTATCTACTAGCGACCCGCTCCGGCTTCGCACTTCTGGCTATTTAATGGATGTTATCATGCATATAAAGCATCCCCTTGAATCACTCTATCTATTAAAAAAAACCGCATCAAAATCAGTTGCGTAGTTTCAAAGATTTAAACATACAAAGGGACATAGGGACAGAGAAAGCGACTTTGTTTTATACTATGTTGATTAAAACCTAAGACAAGAGTAGTCTAAATTCAGCTCTCTGGTTCAGTACAATTTAGCTTCTGTTTATTCCCTTAGTCGTGACTATTTAACAGAATGACTGTCCATTCCTTTGATGATCAGCGCCAATCATGGTTGCATGAGTCCATTGAAGCAACTAATTAATGCAAACTTCCTCTAGCATGAGAATGCAGCTGCATGTTATCATTAAGTGTTTACATACACATATGAGTATGTATGACTTTCATTGTACTTTGGAAAGATCAGAAGAACATATTATGGTGTGGTTTTAAACTAAGCGGTTTTTATAATTGGATGCTGAACTACTTAGAATTACCAAAAAGTTCAAGACTCAAAAACACAAAGCAGAACATTTAAAAATTACGTTTTAGTAGATAAGGATTTAGTTCTTAAGGTCAAGGAACATTTATTCCCTAGGGTACTTAGGCACAACGTAATGATAATAAAACAATAATTCATACTTACAGTTTTTATGTTTTTACTATGTTTGTTTCATGTTGATGTACCTGTGTTATGACAATTGACAACACATTTTACTGAATACCTTTTTATCGTGTAACATACTTTAAACACATACGTTTTGTTTATGTAAACTTTAAACTTATACTAAAGTTTAAGTATGCGTACATTGTGTTTTGTGTATTTGAAAATGGAAAAGTTTAACAAGGCGATAATAATACGATGATGAATCCTTTGTATGCTAATTCATGGTTACTGTAATTTTTCTATACTTGTTGTAAATGGAGGTTTTAATGCTTATAACATAATCTATGATGGTTTGTTATAATATAACAAAATTATTGTATATGAGGTATTCGTTGGCAATATGATTTACGGGGATACTTGCTTATACGTAATATAATGATATATATAAAGTCTTCAATGTGTAATGTAACATGCATTTAAATCACGTCCATACCCCTACAGAGAGTCAGAGATCACGGATACCCATGTGTCTTGATTCAAACCACTTTCGCTTCATTATGATGCTTCAACCTGCACACACGGCAATTACAGACTCTTCTAACGTCACCCTTTTCCAACATGTCATCTATCTGTCAGTCACATGTAATACATATACCACTTTCTTCTCATCCAGCCCCTAATCCAGAAGTACTGTCCGAGCATAGCTGCAGGCGGCCTCTCCTGCTGCGACGCGGCCCAGCTCAAGAACCTGGATACCAGCATCGGCATGGCGGAGACACTGCTGGCCAGGTGTCCTGCTTGCATGGAGAATTTCCTGCAGCACATTTGTGGCATGACCTGCAGCCCCGACCAGTCCGACTTCGTCAAGGCGGTCAAGGTCGCCGAGGAAGCAGGTTGGTGCTAAAATAATGAATAATAAAAGTTTATTCAGTAAAAGATACATCATTTTACAAAAAATAACATACTCCCTAAAAAGATGATAATTGAGACAGTTACAGAAGTGGAACTAGCCCCTTGGTAAGTGCATTTAAGAGTGTTAAGGGTACTAGTCAACGTATATTTAAGAAATGTATACTTATTATGTATAGATAAATACGTATTTAGCGTATATAATCAGATACCAGACTGAATAGCGGCGTTCAAATGTTTAACCAATGGGGCCACGGAGGTCGTAAATAGTAGATTTGATGTGTTTCTTTAACTAGGTATTAAACTAATGAACCAACGATATGTCAAAAGTGACTGAGGAGATGTTGACTGTCCTTAATTCTGTCTAAACGGAAAGAGATACATTGATAAGAGAAACCTGACTGTTTATTGCAATAGACTGTGCCGAAATAGTCTAGAATAGTTATTTTGGGTCAAGTGAAGTAGTTCAAGCAACTGTTTGTTTGCAGGCAAGAAGTACGTGGAAGAGATCGATTATCACCTTGGTGCTAAGTACGGTGGAGCCACTTTCAATTCCTGCTCACAGGTTAGTATGCGGACTAAATACAAAGTGTAGAGTAATAATGAATTTTGGGACACTATTATACTAAATGAACTAGCCTCTTGCTAATTAGGACTTGTGTTAAGGGTACTAGTCAATGTATGTATGTATATATTAGGGTCATTTTTATTACATATAGATTAATGCATATCATATTATCTACGACCAGACCGGAATCGAACCCGGAACCTCATATTTTGTTGAGTAATTTTTGTATTGGTCGGGAATCATATCAACATTATATGAGCATTTAATATTATTATATAGCTGTGTACAAACGCATGCTTTGATATTTTGAACATGATACCCTTATGGATGACACAAGATCAGCAAAAAGAAAGGCATGATATGACACCGCTGCTGTGGTTGTCCTATTTGTTATCAAAAAAAGTGTTTCTATAAGTCAAAAACGTGTGTATTCTTTCTTTTATTTATAAACAGTG
This sequence comes from Leucoptera coffeella, assembly GCA_030578115.1. Classification (NCBI taxonomy): domain Eukaryota; kingdom Metazoa; phylum Arthropoda; class Insecta; order Lepidoptera; family Lyonetiidae; genus Leucoptera; species Leucoptera coffeella. The sequence goes on from JAMBLF010000354.1 coordinate 114,870, forward strand.
CTTTATTCCCTATACCTTAAATCCCCCCTTAAACTTCCAGGTGCAAGTTCCCTCAAGTAACCAGCTGGCACTCGACCTGATGTGCGGTCCGTGGGGCGCCTCCTACTGCACCCCGCAGCGCTGGTTCTCCTCCATGGGGGATGCTGCCAGCAACGCCTTCGTGCCCTTCCAGATCAATTACCTGCTTGGGGATGAGCCCCAGGACGGGTTCACGCCCTACAACCCCCCCACTAAGAAGTGCTCGGAAGGGTCTAAGGTATAGTTGATGACTAGTTTCAGGCGTGTTATACAGAAGACGTAAACTATCACGAAGACTATCCCTTGCAGTGGTTAGATGTCTATAATGTTATGACGAGAAGATTAACCCTTGCAAGTAGTCGCGTGTTAGCGTAATATGTGCGATTGTGCAGATTTTACGACCAACTTGAAGCCTTAAGCTTTTTAGCTTAGTTTAAGGCTTCTGACAAACTAACAAAAACTTTCATGTAGATCATTGTGAAGGTCAAATTACACCTCAAATTTACCAGATAGTCGGTACACAATATAACAGCTGGAAGCCGTATATATCGTCATTAACAAGAACTGACTATTACCTGTTCGGGAAGGATTCTTCATGACGTTTTCCCTCACAGTAAATATAAAATCTGAAAACTTCATTGCCATTGGTACACGTGCGTGCTTTGAGATTTGAACCCTATATTAATACAGAGTCAAGCCCCAAACGACCGAGCTACGCCGAAATATTATTACATATTACTGCCGGAGGACCAGTGATGCAGCCCATATACTGAGGCAGCACTTTTTCACTGCATCAAAGTTTTTCGTTCTTCATGTTTAATGTTTGTGTCAATGTTATTTAATGCATTTTATTTACTATGAGAGACCGGGTCATATCACGATAAATTAATAAAGATATCTGATTACCTTTATTTTTGCCCGACGTTTCGACCCAGTTGCATAGGCCGTGGTCGCGGGAAGACTAGCTATTTAGCTAGACTAGCGGGAAGTTCGTCTCGGCTAATATCTGTCTACCCTCACAATTGGAATTTTTGTTAATTCATAGCACGACACACTAAACTCACACTATCCGAAGACACATCCGCAGTTATTTAATGCAGTCAATAAAGTCTTTTCTTTCAATATTCCAGGGTCAACCAGGCTGTTCATGTTTGGACTGCGCAGACTCGTGCCCGGCGCCGCCGCCACCGACGCCCAAGCCCAAGCCCTTCAGCATAGCTGGGGCGGATGGGTACGCCGTCACCATGGCGGTGGTCTTCGTCATCTTCACCACCCTGTTCCTCAGTGGGGTGTACTGCTGCAACAATCCTAATGAAGTTGGTAAGTGGGTGTAAAGAGTAATTGTTGAGTTTGAAAGAAGTTGGATGTGATATGAAAGAGTGATGGTAAGGAATAGCAGTGATTAAGCTGTATTAATTGATTTATTTGTGGAAATATATGTATATGGACAACAAAATATTTATTTAGGTTAGGTTAGACGAAATATTGTTAACCAAATTCAATTAGTATTGAAAGCATAAGAGTTAATATTTCTTGTGCTATTGAAAATATATCTCTGAATCATAGTAGTGTTGTTATATACTTTTGCAATATGCAGAAATGTTATCCATTGTTAATGGATAAAACTCTTCTTTATCTTTATATTGATCCTATAGTTTTACCATCGTGATAAGATAAGATTATTTTCTAGATAAAACCATTATTTGATACAAGGAAATAAAATTGTTCCAAATTTATAGTTATACATTATTATAACGTATAAATTAGTATTCGGGTTCCATTAGATGTAAATAATAAATGAGATAATTAAGTAACATCACTTAGTACCTAGTGATGTTCGTGTATATGTGTATATAAAATTGTCCCAAAAATATTTATACTTATTGGCAGTTAATACATAAAAGTACAAATATAGTAAAAGTTAATGAAGTATTAAAATACAAGATAATTTAATAGAAAGAGCTGTCGGTTTTATGGACACGTTTTAGATTAATTTCATATACATATTATTAATTAATATGTCTAATTAGGCACAAGGTTTTTAGCATTTCAACTAAGTTGCATTTTGTAAATTAGAGTTCGCTTTGTTTTGTTCGTTGAACGAATGACTGATTGAATGAACGATATTTTTGTTCGAATCGATTCAAAATGCTATTATTTTGTATCATAGTAATAGTCATCTTATCTTCTATCACTGCTTATTATTATTTTTTGTTACAATTTGCTGAAAGACTTATGTGATATTGTAGATACTCGACAGGTGATGGTACCCTGTAAAAATATTATAAATATAATAAATTAATCCTTATATTGATGGGGTGAATGTGGTATTTTATTATTGTTGGACAAGCGAAACATCAAATGGATTTCAGGAAACAAAACTGAAATAACCTCTTATTTTATAAATTCGCCATTTATTTGGTCATATCTTAAGCTCATATTATATTCGTATTTGAGGACATCATTTTATGTTTCGTTTGTCGTTATTATAAACTATCTTGTTGGTTATGAAGGGTTCGACTCACTGACAATAGATTAATTATGTATGTCCATAGTTTTATGTTGTTAATAATGGTGACTGAAAATGTTGTATCGCGCATATTATTTACAATCTGTAAAACACAATACACGAATGCGTTATATGAATATAACTTAGCATTAGATGTTAGTCCAGCCCTTTAGATAAGGTTCTATGCTCCATTTTACTTGTAGCATTTTTGGCAAATGTCGTAACTAGTAAGTTCAAAGAATTTTCTCTCATAGCTTTAATGTTTATGATTACGTACTTTAAAGACAAGTACTTGTTGCATAATGGAATTTAAGAACTTTTGGTCGTTGTCAGTGCTGAGATGTCTCATTATTTGGATGACACTGTGGTATATTTGGTGTATAATTTTGGTGAGGGAAAACATCATTTAGGAATTTAACTTCTGACAGGTCCTATTCAGTGTCCATATGCATTCGATATTAACTATTTTACACCTTAGTGTAACTACGATGGTTACTCAAGCTTCTGACTATTCCAAAAGGAAGTACAATATCTATGTAATACGACAATTATTATGCTTATTGTTGTCAAACCTTACAAGTTCGCTTAGATTATCAATGCAAGTAAAATGGAGCTTATAAACCTAACTAACCAAGATGGGAGCGGTAGTAGCATAAGAGATTAACAAAGCTTTGGTGCGGGCAGACGGGTGGGGCGCCTCGCATCCGGACAACAACGAGACCAGCCCCCTGCACACGGCCAGATCCAGTACGTATGCCCTTCCTTATACCACGCACTTGGCAAACACCTGGGGCCAAAGTCCACTCATCCATTGTATAACACTCAGCATTGTAGCTCAGTAGAATATTAGAATAAAACATACATTTGCGTAATAGACTGAATATTACGCTAAGGGCAAAAGTGTTGAGAAAACTTACTTGTTCCGCAAACAGGTAGTTAGTGCTTGTAAATGGCGACACGAGTTACCAGTTACAGTTAGTGCTATCTGGTCGAGACGTGGGTTCGGTGTGGCCTTAGAATTATTACCTTCACAATTGCGGAGATGAACCTACTCCGCAAGGGTTAATGGTGGAAAGTAGTTTGTTAGTGGAATAGCAAAGGTGTGATTTCGCTATTAGTGAACTTTTTGACTAAATCATTAGTGGACTTCGGCTCCTGGACTCTTAAACAAGTGGCATAACACTAACAGATATACATTGATATGTATGGGATTTGGCTAGAACGATCACGTGACTTGTCAATTCTATACTATTTAATTTCTAACCTTTTAGCGTTGTGTCACGTCTCTAAGGCCTGGCCGCACTGAAACAAACGCGGCGCGAATAATGTAGCGTTTGTTGGAACAATTTTGAAGTTTGATATTTATTCTATAGTTTTCTGTTTGATTATTTTGATTTTATTACCTAAACTAGATCTGTAGTTAATTAAAATAATAATTCGTAAAAATACAGTGTAAATATCAGACTTTAAGACTGTAACTATACATTAAACGTTATAATTTTATGTAATGTAACATAAATTAGTTTCAGTGTGGTCATATCTTATCAGTCAAGTGTAATTAGTTCTATAATAATATGAAATATAATATTTCATGCACGTAAAGGAAATTTAATACTAATAAATTATATAAATAAATACAATGGTGATTTATAATATAATGATGTGACATTTTATATGAAATTAACCTTAAGACGGTGAAGTTTCTATTTATTTTGCTACACACTCATTCATACTAACACCTTGGAAGTCGAGTTTTTTATTATTTTAATATTATTTGTTATTTTTCTAATAGGATTTCGAAAACTAAAAAGAAAGTTTACAAGTAAGGTTGTAAGACGGTTTTGTAAAAAGTTAATTTATATAAGTACTGTAGAAGTCTGTAAATAATGACTCAATATAATGAAGCTAGCTTTTAACTACAATAGTTTCTTGTAGCTAAATTAAATAGTGTAGGAGTAACTAAATATTATACATTTATTGTAACTAAAAATAAATAGTGTAGTATGAATCACTAAATAAAGTTACTTAAGATCGGTAGTGATTATTTTCATATTTAATTATTCTATTACTATCGAAAGTTTAAAGTCACCGAAGAGAGGTTCTGTCCTCCCAAAAAGGCATATAGGGGCGTGAATGTATAAGTATATAGCATTTTTATGAATCATAGTTAAATTTATACATTAGTATAATATAACATAGTTAAGTCTAAAGTCGTACACGAATTTTCACTCATAATTCAAGTTCTCTTTATATGTCAATTCTATACAGAGGGTAGATAAAAATTCCTGATAAATTTGTAGGTATAGCTTCGGATAACGACCAAGAGATGTCGCCCAACCCCGCAGCTGCTGCCCCCTACAATGCCACGGTGTTCGAGAGGCTCGGGGCCATCACTGAGAGGAAACTGGAGCAGTTCTTTGCCTGGTGGGGCAGGATCGCCGCTAGATGGCATTGGATTATATTGATTCTTGGTTAGTATAATATAAAAAAATGATTCTTTTAACCCTGGTCTTACACAGTTTATTATGTCTTCGAGTAAAATGTGACAGCAAGATAATTATAACCTTTATGCTGCGACAATAATATGCACAAGTTATGCCTCCTAGTTTGAAAGTTTGATTTGTAAACTTTTTGTATTGTGTATGATGTTTTTGTAGCTGTAAATAAATGCATTTTTTTTTAATTATTTAATTATTTTTTTTAACACGGAATTAAATATAAGGACCGAAAAGAAATCAAATATCTCTTTTAGTGGTAACAAAATAAACCAAATAATACAATTTAAACAAAAAATTTTCTTTTTTTCAGGTCTCATAATGATAATAGTCCTAGGCTACGGCATAACCTACATGCAAGTGACGACAGATCCCGTCGAACTGTGGGCCGCACCCAACTCCCGTTCCCGAGTAGAGAGGGAGTACTTTGACTCCCATTTCGAGCCTTTCTATCGCACGGAGATGCTCATCATCAGCTCCAAGGGTCTGCCCCAGATAAAGCACAAGACGCCCTCTGGTGAGGTCACCTTTGGGCCGGTCTTCAAGAAGGAGTTTATGTTGGAAGTACTGAAGCTGCAGAAGAGAATTGAGGGTAGGTTCAATTTAGCAAATTAGGTTGTCGGGTTCTTTTTAACTTGTCACCACGTGTCTGACTATCTGGTCAACACGTGGGTTCGAGGTGGCCATAGAACTACTACCTCTGTGATTGTGGCGATGGAAACTTGAACGTTTATGTTTTTTTTTGTATAATGTAGTATATGAATACTAAACTAGGGTTTTCCTATGTATCTGTTATGTGCTTAAAGACACATACCGTTGTCAAAGTGAGCTTTTTTCCCAAGCTTTAACAGTAATTTTGGGTTAATGCATAAAGGTTGAGTGTTACTGTACAAAGGCTTGCTTTGAGAAACATAAACACTGAGAAGAAATACCTTATTCTTTGCTTTATTAATACTGTTTATAAACACTTTCACTTAACACCCATCACCTTCATCTACTAAGCGGCCACCACATCTAGTTCACTTACCCAAAACACAACTTTAACCCAAACCCCCCCTTTTCCAGCGATCGACAACTCGTCCCTGGCCCAGATCTGCTTCTCCCCCCTCTCGTCCCCCTTCGGGGAGCCCCCGGGGACCCAGAAGTGCGCCGTCATGTCAGTCTGGGGCTGGTGGCAGAACGACGTCGAGATCTTCGAGGAGTCTGATGAGGATGATAATGGGAATACCATCAACTATTTGAACCATATTCTGGATTGTAGCAAGTGAGTTGTGTTGTTTGTTAGTGAGATGGGTGGCTATTTTTCAGGTTTAGTGTTTTTTTAGTGGTGCTAGATTTATTTTGTGAGTAAAATTAGTAAGAAAATGGGATACCATTAGCTATCTTGATAGACAACGAATAAGGTTCTGTCTTAAGGAGTGTAGTTATATGTGACTTATTCTTATTTAGGGCCCATTGCTAACCCTGATAACTTTTTACAGAATTATTTAGCTAGTTCAGGGGTTTTGAAACCTAATTTCAGGAAATTACGCGTTATTTAAGACTGGTTAACTGCACTGTCGCATTAGGTATATCCTGTTATGATAGTCGCAATTTAATGTGTAATAAATAAATATTAAAATCCATTTCGTAGCTAAGTATACACAGTATTAATGCTTTTATATATTTTCCAGGAACCCATTCAGTTTGTCCTGCCTATCAGTGTACGGAGGGCCAGTGTTGCCAGCGATAGCGCTCGGTGGTTTTCTGGCTCCTGGCGAACCACTGTCCAAATCATCAAAGTTCGAAACGGCCAACGCCTTGATATTGACGTTCCTTGTTAACAACAAACATAAGAAAGACCAGGTATGTTTTTATTCACTCACGTCCTTTATTACGGATACCCAACTTTGGTTAGTTCACTTTCATGGCATTGCTGTTGGAGTTGTGATGAGATTACTATAGAAACATGATGCTAGCCCATGGTCAATAGATTCTACTTACCTCTTGTCTTTAACATTTATTCTATGATATACTGTTAAAAATTACACTCAATTTTGATAGAAGATGTCATGTAAACCATATAAGTTTTAACAGTGTATTATTACATTTTGTACACTTATATTACTAACATACATACATATATATCCACGTCATTTAATCCCCTTCGGTGTGTACAGAACCTTGGAGATACAATATATCCTAGCTCACTTTATAGCATGAATTTTTGAGGTTGCGATGACATAAAGGAACTGTAACCACAAATGTATTTAATATCTAAAATCACTCTTATTTTCCAGCTCACACCTGCCCTGGAATGGGAGAAAAAGTACATAGCGATGATGAAGAACTACACAGAGCAAGAGATGCCCAGTTACATGGACATCTCGTATACCTCAGAGCGGTCCATTGAGGATGAGCTGGACCGCGAGTCACAGTCAGATGTCGCCACTATACTCGTGTCCTACTTTATCATGTTCGCGTATATTTCGATATCGCTGGGTCGGTTTACTACGTGGTCACGGTTGCTTATTGATAGTAAAGTCACGTTGGGACTTGGTGGTAAGTTGTTGTTTTTTGTAGGTTTTTCGTCTAGATAGCTATTTTCATTTAGCGTCTAGTTAAGGTGTTATATTTGGTTGATATTGTGTAAATCGAACTTAATAATAGATCGCTTCATAGTATACTCGTAATTAGTGTGATTTTATTCATTATTCTTAATTAACTTAGATAATGAAAAACAAACTCAATAATTACTTCTTAAACTAAATATAAATTTTAATATGTCATATAAAAATAAGACCATTAGTTACGTTTTACATACTATTTTTGGGACTTACTTACTCACGTGTTTTCTATGTCTATGGTGTAACTAGCTAAGATAAATTCACTTCCAGTCCATTCAAAATCTAGTTTTGTTAACTAACACACAATGAAGGTTTACTACTTTACATTCATTCATTCATACAATACATTCAATTTACTATACATACCATTTCCCAACACCTTACAAAACAGTACCAAACTCCCCATCTTGTAGGCGTGCTGATAGTGCTGGCGTCAGTGGTGTGCTCGGTGGGCATCTTCGGGTACCTGGGCGTGGCGGCCACGCTGGTCATCGTGGAGGTGATCCCCTTCCTGGTGCTCGCCGTGGGCGTGGACAACATCTTCATCATGGTGCAGACGCACCAGCGGGAGCCACGGCGCCCCAACGAGTCTGTCGAGGATCACGTGGGACGGATGTGAGTCTTAAACCGTTTATAGTATACTATAGTATATTCGCGTTAAGAAAATAGTGACGTCATGATATTCAGAGGTTAAACTGACCAATGAGGCGTTAGTTAAGAGACAACAAGTCACATTGACCAATTGCAGACAACCGTTGTAACGTCTCATTCGTCAAATCGTGGGGATTGGATGACGTCACTTTTTACTTAACGCGAATAGCCTATAGCGACCCGCTCCGGCTTCGCACTTCTGGCTATTTAATTGATGTTATTATACGTATAAACCTTCGTCTTGAATCACTCTTATCTATTAAAAGAAACCGCATCAAAATCCGTTGCGTAGTTTCAAAGATTTAAGCATACAAAGGGATATAGGGACAGAGAAAGTGACTTTGTTTTATACTATGTAGTGAAGAATGATATAGATGTAATTCAGTCTCCTTAGGAGGATGAAACGTAGATGAGGATGACATAATCTCTGGTCTTAATTAGTTTTATTTATAAGGTATAGATGGTAGTATTTATGTATCTATCAAATTAATTTCGACGTCTTCAGAGTCACAAGTATATTTATTTATTTGAACAACAAATATGCTAAGAACAAGACTCAAATAGAGTACAGATTTACAGAACTCCTCAAATACATTTATGTATCTTCTCAATCTGCCCTAATTCCTCTGTTAGAATTCTACAAATTGTAGAATTTACTATGTTGCCAGCCCTGTGCCATGTGTATAAATAATGAAGGTATAAGTTCATGAATATAATAAAGCATTAAATTATGTATTTTCTTTAAAATATAAACGTTGCTCTCCAGTGTTTCTGACATAAAACCAGCGTTGCGTTTGCCATCAGACGCAACATACCCTGCTGAGTTTGAACCCTTTTGCTGCGACAAAAACATGCACAAGTTATACCCCTTAGTTTGTAAGTTTTTTATTGTAAACTTGTTGTTTTGTGTATGTTTTTGTGGCCGTAAATTAACGCTTTTATTATTATTATTAATAACTTTGATTCCTTTTCCAGCCTGGGCCAAGTGGGTCCCTCTCTGCTGGTGACGTCGACGTCGGAGTCGGTGTGCTTCTGCCTGGGCGCGCTGAGCGACATGCCGGCGGTGCGCGCCTTCGCCCTGTACGCCGCCGTGGCGCTGCTGGTGGACCTGCTGCTGCAGCTCACCTGCTTCGTGGCGCTGCTCTCGCTCGACACGCGCCGACAGAATGATAATAGGTACGAGATACATAAATTGAAAACCATGTATTTACAGGGACAATACAATACACAATACAAACATAATAACTGCACAAATTTTTCAACATTTAAATTAAAAACAAAAAACTAATTAGATGAAAAATAATTATGAAAACATTTAAAAAAAAAAGATATTGTGTATAATATACAAACATATATATGTGTGTCCTTGAGGTATCACTTCGATTGATGCCATTAATGTGGTTAATTATTATTACTATGGTTTATATCTTACATTTTATTACGAGTGTATCGAAGAACTGAATATGATGATATGAATAATATAGAGTCATGTTGTTATGTTTGCGATAGTCTCAAGATTTGGTGTATTTAGACAGCTAAAATACAGAAGATACGTCCTTCATTCATTTTTTCGGTTATATTTGTCACATTCGTCGAGGACGGAAACTCCGAAAAAGTACATCCCTGTTAAGTCTTAAGAATGTTGAGACCATTATGACCGTACTATGTATTATTGATATTGCTAGCCTACAGCCCAGTCAATTCAATTGCCCTCAATCACCTTCTACAAAGTCAGGAAGAACGGTGGCTTAAACAATTCATTAACATCCGCTGGATATAGATCCAGTCCATATATGAATCTCTCTGTTCCCACTGCAGGTTCGACGTGCTGTGCTGCGTCCAAGGCTCGAAGTCGGACAACGTGGGCGCGGGCGACGGCGCTCTCTACAACGTGTTCCGGCAGATGTACGTGCCGTTCCTGATGCGCCGCGAGGTGCGCGCCTCCGTCATGGTCATCTTCTTCGCCTGGCTCTGCTCCAGTGTGGCTGTGAGTACCAACGTCAGCCTGTATGAATAGCCAACCAACAGTGGACATATCAATCAATTAATCAGCCTTTGTTGGATATAGGCCTCCCCCAAATGACGTCACTTTTCCCTGTCAGTCATGCAGTTGTCAGTCAGTCTGTCCTGTCAGTCTGTTCATCCATTCCGTATGCGTATACACTGATGTTTCTTGAGTTGTAATGTGCTTGTTTTAAGTACATGTTAACTATGTGAGGTTGTATATAAATATCGTGATCGTTGCATTACTGACATGAGTAAGAGATGAAAAATAAGGGATTGTACTACTTAGGCTTAGGATAGGACAGTCTTCTTATAAGGGTTATCTCACTTTATGATCAAAAACTTTCTTAGTTGAGTCTTCACCTCGTCACCTTAGTTATATAAATAGTAGCCATATTTTGTTTCACTATAAGACCCAAACATCGGAACATCACCTTAAAAACGACCGTATTTTTTGATGCAGGTGGCACCTCACATCGAGATAGGTCTGGACCAGGAACTCTCAATGCCCCAGGACAGCTTCCAGCTGAAGTACTTCCAGGACCTGGGGAAGTACCTCAACATAGGGCCCCCGGTGTACTTCGTGGTGACGGAGGGGCTGGACTACTCGCAGGCGGACGAACAGAACCTGGTCTGCGGGACGAGGTTCTGCAAACAGGACAGTCTTATTCTGCAGCTGTACTCAGGTGGGTGTCTTTAGTGAGAATAATAGGAAGTAGTTTGTTTGTTCATTTTAATTAAAGGATAATGTAGAGGTCATAAGATTGGTTTGTCTATAGTGTCAGAACCTGGTATTATGATAGGTTTATCGTATTGTAATAACTATTTATTGCATAAAATGGTACATTTTATATTACACTTTAAATTGTACATAATATCAAGGCGATTTATATATGGTCCCACAGAGTAAGCACTTCCATAAGTGGAACCTGCATCTATTTACAAGCGAAGCACCCGCTATTTATAACCTGCCAGTGTTACACTACCAAGAAGTTTCCTCCATCTAACCGTACTTCTTTACGTTGCAGCCACCCGGTCCCCGAACGACACGTACCTGGCGCAGCCGCCCAGCTCGTGGCTGGACGACTTCTTCGACTGGTCGTCGCTGCCGCAGTGCTGCAAGTACTTCCAGGGCAACGACAGCTTCTGTCCCAACGTGCCCCTTGATTCCACCTGTGAGTAGCTTAGTTTTAGTAGTGGGTAGTGAAAAGCTTGAAGAGCCATTGTTGTTATTCTAACGGTAATTCACACTATATAGTCACTGTTGATTGCGATGTAAAACTGTCCACTGTTGCTCGTATCATTAAAGGTATAAATAAAAGTATACACATCTTCTATTTAAACGTACTTAGCCGCTAAGTGTGAATAAAAACTATTATTAGCAACATCAAGCAATTTATGCTCAATAAATATTCCACATTAATGCAATCTAACTCAACTAAAGATCACAAAATACTTATTCTTATCTACCCAAGTACTTAAACATCCATGTACATTTCCTCAGCATGCAAGAGTTGCGACATCCCGCTCGAAGGCGAGGCGCGGCGGCCCAGCCCCAAGGACTTCAAGCACTTCGTGCCGTTCTTCCTGCAGGACAACCCGGGGCCCAACTGCCCCAAGGCAGGCCACGCGGCCTACGGGCAGGCCGTCAACTACAAGATGAGCGGCAAGCAGGCCGACGTCAGCGCCACCTATTACCAGAGTGAGTGGACTAGAGGTTTAAATATATTATAAGTGCATGCTAAAACTTTACTATTAGCTATTGCTACTGGATAACGGTAGAATTTCAATGATAAGAGACAACCAGTGCCAGGCAAATGTTTTGACTTTTAATGAATGTACTGTACTTGTACTTATGTTGAATAAAAACATTTGACTTTGATAAAAATGCGGAATATGGTAACTGTGTATTTAGGAAGTAAATAATTGTTTTACTTGAATTAATTACATCCAAAAGACTAATTATAGTTTACGCTGTTACAAAGAGTGAACGGCGAAAATTATTACATAAACACACTTTTTGAATAAGTTAAAATGGTGGGGTAATAAACTGTCAAGAAGTTAACAAAAGTTCTCCATAACGTTTCCAGATCTTTTAACCAATATACCAACTTAATTTATATACTAATCACAACCCATTCTATACAGGCTACCACACAGTGTTGAAGACAAGCGAAGACTACTATTCCGCGTTGAGAGCAGCCCGCGCTGTCGCCGCCGACCTCACGGAGAACATCAACAAGCATCTACAAGAACAGGGCAAGACGAAGACTGTCAATGTGTTCCCCTACTCTGTGTTCTACGTGTTCTATGAACAGTACCTGACCATGTGGCCGGACACGCTCAAGTCTCTCGGTATTTCAGTGCTGGCAATCTTCATTGTTACCTTCCTGCTGATGGGCTTCGATTTGTTCTCGGCTTTGGTAAGTTTAAGTAGCACGTAATATTAGTTAGCAGTAGTATGTAAGTTGTTCTTCAGGGCGGTTTTAATAAGTGATTTAGGGTTTGGGAGTAAATGGAATGAATAGGGTAAGAGTGGAAGAAATTGGATAGTCTATTATACTACGCATATGCTAATTCAATAGTAATGAAGTGACTGAGGAGATGTTGTATCTCCGAGGAACTTTTTACTCTAAAAGGCTGTGATGTTATATGTATTGATGCCTGTCTATAAGTGAACAATTTTATACGGTACATTGTTAAAAATAAATTGTAGGTATCTAATATTTTTATACGACGATATCTATCAAATTATCATCCCCAATTCTTTTTATTAAGATTATTATATAGGTTTAAAAAATGTTTAAATCTAAATGACTTTATGAAACCCTTTGCACATTTAGTAAGTTGCTCGTTTGTTGTGTTGCAGGTGGTGGTGATCACGATCACGATGATCGTGGTGAACATCGGCGGACTCATGTACTGGTGGGGCATTAGCCTCAACGCTGTCTCACTCGTCAACTTGGTGAGTAGACTGTAACATCACCAAGCAGACCAGGTGACTTGGTCACGTACAAAAACAAAGAATTGGTTGTTTTAATGACTTTTTGAGTTAAATATGAAAAATATTTTACAAAATAATATACTATAAATGTACATTCGCTAAATGTACAGTTATTTGCATAGAAAAAACCCTGTAAATATTTTGGACAACGAAAATGATTACTGGTATATATGTGGATTACCTATCATATTAAAAGGCAATAACTATTCAGTATCTCGGAACGGCGGTAAACTCACCATATCTCACATTGGGTACTTGCTTTCTAGTGAAAATAATCTTACAGCTGTACTATACACAAGAACCTCTGACCAACAGTTAATTGACTCAATCTTTTTATCTATTAAAGTATATCATAGTATACTAACATACTCTTATTCTCTCCCAGGTAATGGCAGTAGGCATAGCTGTGGAGTTCTGTACGCACTTGGTGCACAGCTTCAGTATGTCTCCAGGAGCCACTCGTATCGAGAGGGCCAGCACCGCCCTCTCGCGCACCGGGTCCTCCATCCTGAGTGGCATCGCGCTCACCAAGTTCGGAGGGATCATCGTGCTGGCTTTTGCTAAGAGCCAGATATTCCAGGTGCGTTGGAAGAGGGGGGGGGGGGGGATTGATTTATTTGTATGGTTAAACTTATTCTGATATAACAGGAACAATTGAATATTTATTGTAGGTTACAATGACGTACATACATACATATCACTACATAATATAAAACAAAGTCACCTTCTCTGTCTTTATGTCCCTTTGTATGCTTAAATCTTTGGAACTACGCAAAGGATTTTGATGCGGTTTATTATAGAGTGATTCAAGAGGAAGGTTTATATGTATAATAACATCCATTAAATAGCCAGAAGTGCGAAGCCGGAGCGGGTCGCTAGTAAATGATATAAATCATTTAAGCCCTCTTTGACTTAGGCATCGGAGATATAAAATGTCTTAAGTCACTATCAGGATAATATAGCGGCTGTCATGTCATATAGAACATGCCATTTATAAGACAATGTCAACCTGTTACCAATGTTTTATATGATTGACATCACGACAATGATAGTTCAAGTCACGTGAGCGAATTTTGTATCACCTAAATTTTATTAAATTTAATATAAGGATGAGATAATGAGACCAAAATAGACTTTTGAAAACTGATTATGAAGGTATTCATTACTCATCACCATGTTTCAGGTGTTCTACTTCCGCATGTACCTCGGGATCGTGCTGTTTGGTGCCGCCCACGGTCTCGTGTTCCTGCCAGTCATGCTCAGCTATATAGGTAAGTGGGCGCGGAGGAAATGGCCCTCAACCACCTGAAAGGATGGAGGGCTTCTATGTCTTTCTAATCGCCAATTATGGCTACAACTCCAAGGTTGATGTGACGGGTACTTGTCCTGCGGTGACCAGTTAGTTCCGCTGCTTATTGTAGATGGGGTTATTTGAGTTTAAATGTAAATAAACGACTGAATATACAGTAACTCAATTGTCTTCTAGTTTCATGGAAATTGAAACTAAATAACATGCGCTTACACCCGTTTTCCTAATAAGGTGTAGACAGATATCACGGATCTACGTTTTCCCAGTTCTGTCAAATTACTTTTGCACATTAATCATACAACAAAGACATGGGAGGCCTCCTTCTCAACGTGAATTTTATTAAACTTTTATATGAACGCATGTATGAAATTGTAACAGATTGATTATTGTCCTGAATAAAAATCGGTGAACAAAAGCACCAATTTATATTAATTTACTAAGTATATGTGGGATTTTCTGTTAAATGTTGATCGTCATCTTCATCTATTTTTATATTCATGCAATCTGTTGCAGTTGCAATGAAACTGCTTTTTTACTGCCTACATTTTGTTTTATACATATTTTTATTACAACAATGTATTTTATGCGAAATACTATTGACTAAACAAAGTTCGTTCGGGATTTTCTTACAAAAATCATTTTTTGCGAGTACTTTGTATTCCATGTTCAAGCAATAGTATTTTTGCACCTACTCGTTGTCTGTCGTCGTTTGCTTCTAAAGCATTGTTTTTCGCTGTATATTGGACCTTTGCACATATATCGTAAAATAGCCATAATTCGCCTCTATAAATGAAATGCTCAATTGTGTCTTTATGTCTGAAGTTTGTAAGTAAGCTGTTATGTGTATTTTTAATTCAGATGTAAGTTTTACACAAGTTTTTTATTTAAGAATGTCTTTACTAACAAGCAATTTTGTTCAATTAAAAATCGCTTCTATTCAATTGAGTTTCATTTGTAATTTAGAAATGCGGTCTCTATTTTCATCACACTTTATACGTTCTGAGCGTGTTTTCCTAAAGTGCTTTTTAGTTTACTAACACAAGGTAAGGCTGAATTAAAAATATTTTTGGTTCGCTTGCTTTTATATTGTTCTACTCATTCCCATTATTTAATGTATTTCATTTGTTGTATTTCTCTAACACCTATCTTGAGTTTAGAATCATTGTAAAATTTACTTGTGTATTTATTCATAGCAATCTTTTATTAACTTAAAATATCGGTACACAGTGTTGTACCGTGTTTTCAATTTCAATGATATAAAAAACTGTTAATGTTTACATGTCTAGGCTATAAAACATGATTTTCATTTTAGTTAACTGTAATACTTGTCTTGGAACAATGCACTATGTGTCGATTTTCCTAAAGTTTCAGTTTTCTGTAAATTTGTATGAAGCGCTTATTGTAATTTATTGTTGCTTATTCACATAATTATGTCATATTTTCCTATAGTTTTTTTTCTTATGACTTTAGAATGCTACAGTGTTCATAAATGTATTTTAGTTCATATTATTTTTACTTCACTGACATCATATGCATACATTCTTCATGGTTATTGGTACTTTGCATGTCTCCAAAATCTGGCTGTACATTTGAAGGGTGTAATATGCGTAAAGTCCACTTAGTAAACTTTTTGTATGTATTTATTGCCATTGTATATACATAATATTACACAATTGTACAGTCATAATATTATACAGTTATCACAGCATTGTAGATACAGAAATTAAAAAAACCTAACGACATAATGTTCACATCCCGCTCCTTACAAATTTGTCCAAATCTTGTGGGTATACAGCAGACACCAAAACGGCTTGGCTATTTCCAGGGTCCCCCATAAACCGGCAGAAGCTGGCCAACAAGCTGCAGCGGTGCAAAGAGCTGGGCGTCGCAGAGACGTCGCTAACACGAGTAAGAGACGAGAGTCAGTCATGCGAAACGCATATATTTAGACAGTGCAACAGCCTCCTCGCTTGAATCGAGCCACACCGCCATCTGTTGTACGATTAGAGCAACTTTTCCTATTGCCTGGGAGGAGCTGTCTAGATATAAGTGTCAAACTATTAGTGTCATAGTTGTAATTTATTATTGCTTTTATATAGAATGTTGAGTATGGTTGTGGGCGTTCTTTTCTAGTGCCTGTCCTACTAACTCCGGTGGTGATGATGGAATACGTTGATTAACATGAATGTACTGGGAAAGGATGTGGCCATGACATACTAATACCTGTCAGTGGTGTTGCCAGCGTGTTTGGCCCTGGCAACACTGCTCGGCTCTTGTCAGACTTTGACATAATATTGTTTAGTTGGAACTGAATGTGTAAACAGGCTTTTGGCACTGTATTGGCTACGAGCACTTTAATCTTAGTTTTTTATTGTTCTATTCTCACTTTATTTAATGCCAGTTATGTTAACTTATTGTTTGGAAGTACAAAAATTAATATTTTGTTCACAATTTCATTACAAATTGCTTTGTATGAAGTTTTTACATTATTATCAACGTTTATTTTTGGTTTTATCCCTTTTTTTACAAACTGTTGTCTTAATGTTCGATATCATTATTTAAGTTCGCCGTATTTTGAAAGATTTTATAATTTATTTTATATCTTTTGGAATGGTTTAAAATAGTTGGAATAGACAAATTAATGGAGCATGTTTATGTAGAGGTGTATCTTGTAGCTGATTGTTATGATTGTATAATTGATGGTATTCGGTAACCTTTTCATTCCTATTTTGTTATTTAAAATATTTAACAATATATTGGATGTTGGCCTAGTGATAAGCTCTAGTGTAAAGTAACTTATACACGAGATTCAATTTTGTTCTAAAATAATCGAATAATGTGCTAACAATTTTGAATAGTAACACCAAATATAGTCCATTCATAATTGGAATATTATGAAGGACTAACTAGTTATTATTTAGTATTTAAATATCATTTTTAGTAGGGTTTTTTGTAGCTTGAATATTAATATGTTATCACAAGTATTCATATATCGAATATAAATTATGGTAAGAGTATATCTAATTTATGACATCTTTGAATGTAAAGTTACAGTTAGACTATTAGAGATTTGGAGATTCTCGTAAACAATATCACATTATAGATGTAGTATCAATGTATCTTGTTTAATAATGCTATGAATGCGGTAGTAGGCATCTGGTATGTGAATCCTACTAACACGAGAAGTCTCAGCCACTGGTGAAGTTGGTGTCGGTTAGATAGTATTGCCACATTTAAATTTTCTTTATGGAGAAACAGTGTTGATTTCAGGTACATCTATGAGAATGGTACGTCCTAGGAAAATTAAAGGAATACTGTTTTACCATGATTCTGTGATTCCGAACTAAAGATGGAACTAATTTGTTATTTTTAAGCTCGCAACACTGCTGTCCAGCGTTCCTAATAACTATTCGTAATAGGTGAAAGTGAATTTCGCATATCGTCCTAAATAATAGTATTTAGAAAGCATGTACCCATAGATTATTTCGAGGTTTGGGTATGTTTTTAATTAATTGTATTGGAATCGTATTTACTACTAAATATGTTTATTTTTTTATCCATAAAACTACTTTATACCCACCCTAATATTGTACACATAGTCAATGTGATACTTTTAGCATATAACTGATTGTTTATTACTTTTTTCGTCAATCCCGTTGCATATAATTTGTTTTATTCGCAATTACATGAATACAATTTTAATATCGAATACTTTAAAATGTTTCCAAAGTTTAAAATAATATATTAGACAATTGAATACATATACAATGCGAAATTCACGTATAAAACGGTTGATTCATATAAAGAATCTCCTACTTAATCAAGTACTTAAAGTTCAGCCAAATAGTCTGTGTCCGACGTTGTTTTTATGTGGTATATGCGAAGATTATTATGCTCTAATGTGATAGAAATAAAATTATGTTTTTTATACTTTGTTTTTGTTTTATTTTTCGTGTTTGCACCTGCATGTATGTACGCGTTATGCACTGATCTACGATCGTTGATTTGTCTCGCTTTTGTGTTGCCATGTGAATAGTAGAATTTAGTTTTCTACCCTTGAATATGTTTTATGTTAGAACATTCAAATTTTATTTTTATTCCAAATCAACTATCGTACATGTTTTAAAGTATGTTTTTTCGTTATTTTTTACACTTTTCTCGTTATTACGGTCCAATGTACAGTGGTGTGATTACAAGTATATTAATTTTATGTTTAAATGTGTGACAAAAATAGTATAGTTTATTTTTATAGTGATTTTTTCGTTTTGTGTTCTACAGTAGTTTATGTTGTATCAAGAAGACAATTTTTGGATAAAAATCTTCAGAAATATTTTAACATATTCAGAATCAAAACATCTAGATTAATTAAACTGGGTCATTACCGGAGTTTTTATAATATAAATAAGATTACATTATACATGTTAATTGAATACAATTTAACCCTATAGCTTATTGATATACAAGCCGAGTAGATATTATATCTATGTGGTACTTTCACAATTGGCTGGATTATGACGTAATCTACGGGCGTCATTTGTATTTTGGAAGTACTGTTAATATATATTTTGTCACACTTTCATAGACGTATCAGAATATAATAAAGCTTACATAAAGATAAACAATACTTGTAATTGCACCTTTAAAAAGCTATGCTTTAACACCAACAGTAAAACACTAATGCAAATTAAAATTTATGAAAATTTCTTATAGCAAACATTACGTATACTATAATCAATATGTCTTGTTGTTTCGAATTTGAAAACTTAATGGAGAAATCAACCATCTGGATAGTCAGTGCCTGTGAACGGTGATGGCCTCACAACCTATCACGTTGATAATAAAGCTTTGAGGGGTCAATCATTGTTTTGATAGATTCCTATGACGAACTAAGTGGTACTCTATTCTACTTTATACCAGATAGTCAGCATCTAATAAGGGAAATTAGTGACCCAATCGATAGTTATATCTAGCATAAATACAGTTTGTATATACAAAAACACGTACCTATATACGTTCGATTATATACGTAGTGATGCAAAGAATATTTGAGTTATACACATGATGGTCTAAATCTAAGTATGTAAAAAAGGTTGACATTGAAATTGTTTTTAACCGCAAATTATTTCGTTACTTTGTGGAGCTAGCTTATGGTTATAAAAGAAGAGAAAATGAGAATATGCTATCCTCTTAATCACATAAACGGAAAACATGGTGTGTATGTATATCTTTAATTACATAACAGAGATACAAATGGTTTTCAACTACATTACATTTTGAACCTAACCACATGAACACAAAGCTGACATTATGTATTTCGCCTAGGCATAACACGAAACCGGCGGGGACGTGTCGTCCACCGCGGAGCCTCCTACGGCAGTCTAGACGAGGCCCCGGAGTCCGAACCCGGACCCAGTGCCTCCCTCAACGACGGATAACCTGCAACTATACTTCACACGACAGAAAAAAGGAAAAAATATTTGCCATACTGCAAAAGTCTACCAAAATGAAGAGAATAAAACTGACATATGTAGTTCAGTATAAAAAAGATCTTACGTCAGTCAATAAAAGTTTTGATGTATAGTGCGACTACCCTTTCGACCCGATAGCCATATAATGTCAGTAATGGGGTGTCTATAAGGTCACTTTATGTGTGAAGTGATAACAGAGACATTGTCATGGGGTTATAAAAATATATGGCACTTAATTTTGGCCGGAGTACGTATAATAGGGTCTAATTAATAAATGTATAGTTGTTCTAGGCGATTGTCAAATACCGCAGGCAAAAAAAAAAAACTACAAACCTTGAAGGTATATTGGCCAGTGCCTGTACACTGTAACGAACTACGAGGTAAATGTCTATGTAAATACAACACAACTCAGTTATAACATTATCATATAGTAATCTAAATATTCGTAGCAAGATAATATGGTACAAATATTACACTCTCTTTGTACATAATTCTGACACTCATTTGTTGGATAAAAGATGGTGACACTGATTGTTTGCAATCGATAATTGTTTAGGTTTGTCTCGAAACAGTTACAAACTTCTTATTTCGATTTAAAGTTATCTTTGATCAGCGAAAGTATGCTGAAAAAATATTATTAGTGTAACGTTGTGTGTAGAGATGTTATGATATTCAATTTGATATTTTATACGTGGTATCGTAGATATTATTGAAATACTAGGGTTATAAATACAAGGTGGATTAAATTTGCCTTTAGGTATTAATTAATGCATTAGCTTTATTATTTGACACGATTGTTTCAAAGGTCTACCTTTGTCCCAATTTGAGTATTTCGGAAGCTAGTCTACTTCTGGCTACCCCCTTTGGAGGGAAATGGAAGTCACGTGGAAACATATATGGTATGACTTTGCTAGCTAGCTTCATGTATTGAAGCTCAATGGTATTGATAACCGAATCTTATTTTGTATTGAATTTTGTATTATGATAGAATATTATCGTTTATTGTTTCATTAATAAAGGATCATAAATAATAAAGGATGTATAATTTCAATATTGATTTCTATTAATAAGCCTCGAAAATGATAGTTTAGGCACAGATAATATAATACTATGTTTAGGTTTTCTTAATAACTCCATTTAACATTTTGAATTAAAACATTTTATATGAGACGTGAAATATTTTTTATTAGAATTTATATTTCTCTATATTTTTTAATGATAATTTTAGGTTGTGATTTATTAACAAGAGGCTTTAATGAAATAGTATTATAATTTTCTTTTATTAATTTGACCACGATTTATGATTTATTTTATATTTTTATTCTTTTTTAAGGTATGATACGATTTTAAAGTACTTAAATGTACGTAGTTAGATCTCTATGCATATCTACGTGTAATTAACGTGGTAACGACTTTCTTTGTTCATAAACGTTTTTTCATTTAATTTCTACCCTTATAAAACAGCTAAGTATTCTACATGCACCTAATATGACTTTTTCAACTTATTTAACCATGGAGTTAAAAATCATTTTATACAAAACTTTACCTTATGACGGACACTTTCTATTTTTCGAAATATATTGAATTTGTCGAAATAAAACGTCTTGTCAGTCAGTTACAAAACATACTATTTTGTAACATATTCTTGTATATTTCTAACTGTAAATATTAATTCAAAAACCGCTGTGCTTCTATAGCTGTGAGTTTGTAGTTTAAGTACCTTCTTAAATAAATGACTGTATTAATAATATCACTGTTTCTTTCAACAGGATATTTTACTGATGACTTTTAACTTTTTTATCACGTATTTATGATTTGCGTTGTCCTTATGACAGTTTTACATAAACCAAATACCCGATTTGTCTCGATTTTCGGTACCACGAGGGATCGTGTAATGTAAGACATAATTTTAACGTCAATCATTAAATATGACGGCATTCAAACTAAGGTCTCAGAACACAGAATTTCATTACCCAAGCCTTAAATGTTATTCTTAATGAATATGTTATTGTGTAGTAGATATCTAATATGCTATTTTGTAGCCATTGTACGAGTACAAATACATGTCAATATGTACACTATTTACGCTTAATAAACATGAAATGTAAACTAGGAAAAATGTTAACTTTTTTGTAGTATCGATTAAAATACATTAGGAATTGTCCATCACTTAAGGGTACTATTCTACTAGAGATAATATGGTGGGAATTATTGAATTTCCACTGTCCGTTTCCATCAATGGGTCTCTATACACATTAATAGAACAACGTAGTGAAAGACTCATGTTATCCGAATCTATGCTCATAATATCTTTGTTTGTAAACTTTACTACGATCCTAAACTATGTGGAGCTGTTTGTTGGAACATATACATGTAACGTAGATATGTGACGCACATCTGAGGTGTAATAGTACCCTAAAGTACATTGATATTTTGTTTTACTATTGTATAACTTTAACTCTTTACAACTCACGTATTGTAAGGACGTAAAAGTTTAGGTATCATTTATCTTGACTGTTTAAGTTGTACGTAAGTACTTCTATTGTAACGTTATTCGAAGTTAATGTATTGATGTGCTGGCACTAAATACATTCAATTGTTATGTAAGAACAATTGAAAGCCTTAAACCAATATTCTTTCCAGTAAAATAAGATGTCTATTGATGTATGTTTATTAAATGGTGTACATAATTAAAGATGTATAAACTGTGTAGCTTTTTGTAATAAATATGTAATCTCATGTAGTGTTTTATTTGACAGCTTTCTATGTTAATGTGTTTTATATTTATCTTTCAGTGATTATAGAACCCATGTTAACTGCGATATAATAGGACGCAAACTATTTGCCTTTCTTTCCTATTTATTGTAGACGACGAGGCACAGATTAATATGGTTAGGCACCATCATCAATATTCTGAACCTTTATATTTGTCCTCAAAAGCCTAATGAGAAGAGGTTCTTCAGGACATAATAACGTCTATAGTTTAGGTTTTTGTATGAGACGTTCTTTGGCGTTAATATTTTAAATATTTAAGGAATGTTGGCATGAGGAAGTAAGAGTTAGAGCTCGCTTGTGTAACTATATCACTACGTTGACGTGATTAGGTCAAGACTTTTATAAATGTGGCCACTTTGCTACGCTACAAATAGACTGCTAGGAAGAAAGGTGTGGTCTTCGAAGATATAGATGGAAAAAGAAAATCATCTCTATGATTAACCAATAATTTTATTAAAACAAATAAACTGTCAGTTTCGTCCTTCAAAATAAATCAACAAACACAACGTATTTACAAGAATACACAATAATAAAAAATCAACTTTAATTATAAGTAATTAAGATTAAATTACAGTAACGCGTTGCTGAGAGATTGGCCGCGAAGACTCGGTTCATTTCGCACAACACGACACCCAAGCACCCACCATTACGTCAAAGCACGTCAAAAGGCATATTCGTTCAGATAAGGCTAGTTCGTTCGTTTAAGTAATTATATGATACCACATCAACTATATAGGCAACGTAAACGCGGGGCAACAGTCCATGGCACAATGCAAAACAAGAAATGGGTTCCAAAAAGTACGCAAACATCAAATGAAACAAAACGATTAACAAATAGAAACGTCACACTAGCGTAATGTAAAACAAAACTAACACTTAAAAGTAATTTGTTTATTTTGATAGATTCATAGTTATTTTGGTCTGTTCCGTGCACGATTTAGTCCGATCCCGATGTTAATAATACTAAACCTATTTCCGTCCGATAATCAGCGTTGCCGTGACGCTCCTCTGTCGCCAATCCGAATGAGTCCGCCAATCCGTCACTACAATCACCCCTTAAAGTTACGTCTAGGAAGCCTACGCTATTCCCCTAATTGGAATTTAGAATTTCAGCGCTAACTCGCAAGTTACAAAGCTATTATTTACAATTTAGACTAGGTGTATCAGTCAGCAGAGCTCTCGTGGGAGCTAGTTTAAGCTAATTATGAGCTAGGGGGCCTAGGCCTCTAGAGGTCCGAAGAGGTACTTGGCGGGGCACTCCTCACTGATGTCCCCGAGGAACTGCGCGAACAGCTCCTGGTACCGGGAGAGGGTCAGCCCGCCCTTCTTCCTGTCATCGTCCTGCGAACAAGAGAGATCGTTAGCTGTAAGAGACGTCGACATTGATTGTAGTATTCGAAGCGGTCGTAGGTAGTTATAGATGACTGAGAAATTATTGCTCTAAGAATCTCTGAGCAGTTATTAATCACTATATTGGATTTAAAACGTTTAGTAAATTTGGTATGTTTTGTGGCTAATTTGTCATCCTGTCACAATCAAGAAGGTATCATATTTTAAGTTCTAGACGGCAAAGCAATGTGATTTTCTATAGTGTTTACTAAATGATGAGTCACAGTCAATCCGAGTTAAATAGATCGGTGGAAACACTAGGAAACCGACTGAGTGCGTTTAATGAGATAGTAAATGGGTTACCTCACTATTTATAGTGAATGCAGCATAACTCACTTAGAGCAACGGCAGATATTAGGACACTTCAAACACGATTTCTTTACTCATACTGACAAATATTACGACGAGATTATTATCACGCGCAGGGTCGTTAGAAGCAAATGGTTTATGGCATAACTACTACGCTACTTTTACTAAATAATCAGCACCTCTGACTGACACATGGAGTTGCGGTTGTTTGAATATGAACGTGAGATTATTAATTGCTAGCCAGAAGAAGTGGCAGATTTCCTCGCCGCAAACGTGAGGTTATATATGATTACAATTGAATTCGTAAATGATAAATGCACTTTAAATGTAATTATGACTTTCTTATAGGCATGTCTATGGGACAAAAAACGCGTTCAACGACATGCCTAAGCGACAAAAAAGACCATAAACCCTTGCGGGATAGTCAGAGGTTCAGGTTTCCATCTCCGCAAGTGTCTACGGGTCGGAAGGTAAAAGAAAACTCGAGAATCATGCTAATTGTGCCCGAGGAGATATTATACTGTCTTTTTGCCAAAAGGGATGAATTACTCATGTGTTATGTATGGATAAATGAATAATTGGGTTTCTAGAAGGCACATGAATCATGTTGCGTGGAAGCAATGCTCTTATGGCATTGAGATGTTAGCGCTTTCTCTAGCGGACGCGAGGCATATAACTTGGAGCCGAGCCAATTCACGTGAAACTTTTTATGAGAGCATTTCTTCTCAAACACAATTCGCTTATGCAAGAGTACAATGAGAATAGTTATAATTGGATATTATACGATTTAAATCCAGATCTAAAGAATTAAAGTGCGAATCAGGTGATCTGACAAAGGTTTTGGAAGCCGATGGTTCCAGGGTTTTATTTCAGTCGGAGATTAGTAATGCAAACTTTCAATATTAATTATATGTCTGTACTATTTGCAGTGCATAGATATCTGTCTATCCTTCGTAATATACAAATAGTCAACCCCTGTACAATAGCGATACGTAACTGTACCTGTCATTTAGACGAGACAAGACTATTTAGTCTATAAACTGTCACGATGGTTGCTAACTATCTAGTAGTTAATTGGTATAATGTAACAATTAGTCACATACTACACAATTCGGTATATGGACACGTATACACATCCATTATCTTTTGATCTCTAGTGATGTGTATGCATAAACGAATGCTTTCTTTTTTATACTGCTTTAAATACATTTAAAATCTTTATCATACTAAAATAACACTAAAATTTGCAAGAATCAAAATTATCAAGAAATAAAATAAAACTATCTCATTATTAATTTAAATTTACTATATGACATCGGGTCGTGTCACGTGAATTTAATAAAGGTATAGATACTTTCATTAATTATATATCTGTATAAATATATCGTGATACGACCCAGTCTCATAAAGTAAAAAAACAGCATCAATCGCAAAAGTTTACAAATAACCTTATTATTATTTAGCGGCAAAGGTAATACTCACGTTCAGCAAGGAGTTGAAGGCATCATCAATCACTTTAATGTCCTCAATCACCATCCGCTGCACGCAATCGTATCTATACTCTTCCACGCCCATGACGCCGTCATCATTGATGTCAATGGTCTTGAAGTTGGACTCAATGAAGGCCTTCATGGCTTGAGGGAAGTCCTGGTACTTCTTCCCGACACAGCTGTTCTTGACAGCTTGCTTGAACTCGTCAACAGAGATCATGCCGTCCTGCAATTGGAGTGGGGAGTGAGTTTTGTGCTAAGTGTAGTTGTGCGGTGCGCGAAGCCGAAGCACTGCTGGTTTGGAATATTGTATCTTGTGATTGTTTCATTGATAGGGGAGAAATAAAAAAAAGAGAAAGATATACATATACATCTCTTTATACTCGAATAAATATAAATTTGGTCTTGCAATGAAAGCCAAATAATAAACAAGTCTGCATAAACTTGTTTTTTTAAAAAAAGAAGATTTTTAATTTTATGAATTAGTTTTCTTTACGTAATATATTGTATATTTATGAATAAAGAAAAGAAAATATATTATCAGGATACAATATTCCGAAGATGCGATGTTTTTCACACTCTAGCATGCATCAAGCATTGTAGGAAGTTACAAAAAGTGACAAGTTTATCAGTTTTATGTGTTACCTGATTAAAAATATGCGTAAATAAGTCCTTATATATAGGTTACATTAACCTGACCCCAAGATTTAAGTGACCACCGTCATCACTACTTGGATTTCTTTCTCTTTTTTACACCTCCACGTTTCATTAGATAACCCGTGCCCAACGTAACAGGTGGCAAATCCATTATTTACATACATTTTTTGATACAGACCAACCTATCCAAATGGATACGGTAATCCTTCAGTGTAATTCATCGTTATCGATGTCAAATTGAAGAGAGATTTGTCGTTCGTTTAGTCGTAGTTGTTTTTTTTTCATTAGTCACCCGCAGTTAATACATTTAGGTCACCTGTCTTGAGGACGTTAAAAATAGTATTTAATAATCACCTTGCTTTCCAATGGTGGACTATCGGAACTAGCTAGTGTTTATTTCAGTGTATATTCTAGAAAACACATACATATGTATGTGCTTCACAGTCAGTGCTTATAAATGGCGACATGGCTTATGGCTTTGTCACATTGAGCGCTAAGTATCTGGTCAACACGGGGGTTCGAGGTAGTCATAGAATTACTACCTTCGCAATTTAAAAAAAAAAACAAAATAATCTCTCTTTGTTTTTTATGTACTTCATGATTGTATCTCCTTCCGGGGTAGTCAGAAGTTGAATGTGCTTGTATCTACTCATGTTAATTAAGGGCCAAGTGTCAACTAAGAACCCGTTATCAAAGTGATATTGTAATCCCTTACTAAACAATCACCAAATGGTCTCCCATCCAGTAACTGATCACGGCCAGGGTTGCTTAACTTTGGTAATCTAACTACCACCGATGAGTCAGCACAGATATAGTTAACCGTTTATGAATGGTTGTTATAATAGTATATATTTTTATAGTAGTTGACTATGTGATAAATGAAGTGTTATGAGTGGTAGTATTTGCAAAACATCGCATCTTGTCAAACATACACACGTTAATAATCATTCATTGTTGATGACACCCGCTAGTATAATAGCCAAAATTCTGTACAGCACGATTTTACCTAATAGTAAATGCTTTTTAAATCACTTTAGTAAATCAAATTTTAATATTTGTCTTCAGTACCTTTCCTGTCTCTTATATGGCAAAGATAATGAAGAATTTGAAGTTTGGGCATTATTCTGTAATTGTCAACGATATGAAAGTTTTATTACGGGGGTTGTCATCAACAATAAAATATAACCATTTGGAGGATGCTTCAACATTACGAGTATTATTTTTTATTCTTAAATCACTATTCTAATCTGTTTTCAAAGTGAATTTTTATTTCCTTATAAACTTTAAATTTGGAAAATTACTATTTTAAGAGTTAAGTGGTTAAAATGAAGACCACTTTCCGTAATCCTTTAACCAGGTAATCGGCACTCAACGTGACTATATTGCTATTCCCTCACATTTCTATTCAAAGAAATAAATATCCATTATATAATGAATAACGGATGCATATATTATATTCTACAAGTCAAACCAAAAAATGTTTAAGCATCCCAAATGTTTTACGTGATACTTTTTGGAAACATTTTCCCACTTCAACCCCGATTCCATACCAAATGTAATCAACTTTCACCCCTTTATCTATTATCATTACACAAAACGTCTGCCCGTGACCATGGCTGCTGCAACGTGGCCGAAACGTCGGGTTAATAAAGGTAACTTTAATATATAAAAACTTACGCGACAAGTCCCGTTAGTTATTAATCATGATTATACAAAATACATATATATCTTCCAAAAAGTACCACTTTACACTCAACCAACTAATCTAAAGAGGCGTGTGCGTGCCGTGTGCGTAGTAAAGGAGGGGGCAACCGACATAGTCCGGGACCTTATCGAAGTCCGCCAGCTGCGCAATCTCCTCCCAAAGGCTCAGCATGATGTGCTGGTACTTCTGGAGTCGCGCTGGCGTGCAGTCGCCTTTGCCCTCCAGCACGCAGGCGCGCAGGGCCAGGCACTGGAAATCATGGGCGTCGAGGTAGCCGTTGTTGTCGATATCTGGAATAAATAATAATAATAATATATATAGAATATATATATATATATATATATATATATATATATATATATATATATATATATATATATATATATATATATATATATATAATATACAATAGAATTCAAAGAAAATAATTGAATTACACAACACATAAAATTACATTTCATTTAACATTAAATTCTATTTAAATTGTACTACATGAAATTTAATTTACATTTCAAATATGATCACACAGCTTAGATTTGGTTGTTATACATATAACGTCTCTCGTGTGTATCGGTTGTGTGACTAATATGGTTGATTAATGCGTGATATAATAGATAGTCTTGTTTCCAGGGTAGCCAAAAATTTTGTGATAGTTACTACGGTGGGGATCTTTGAGAAGTTCGTTGGATATTTAAAGCATACGTTTCACTTCTAGATTTTAGTCCCTTGCCGTTTTTGATATGAAAATTCCATGCTGAAACGGATTCATTTCGGAATTTTGGTGGATTTCAGAAAAACGCACTAAATAGCTGTTTCATTATATACTCGTACAAATAGTTATAACTGATGTGTTTGTTTCTATCGTTGATTGTTAATTTCTAGCTCAAGAATTTTCGGATATTAATATTGTTTTTTTGTTCTTCGCAGTAGAGAAGCCAATAAAAGTATGTTTTGTATTAAAAGTTGTAGACTAAAAGAGCAAATCCCTTGTGAGACTATGATAATTTAAATGATTCATTTCACGTAATCGTGAGAAGTTGTTAGTGGAGTAGCAAACGTGTCAAGTTTCACCTTTAAACTACTACTTTGTTACAATGAATCAGTGAAATTCGATACCAAGTTACCATATAAATATTCCATAATGAAATAGATAATTAGAGATTCATCCCATACGTGGTATAATTACTCTTCTTCGGTTTTGAAAAGATGTTTAGCATATCGAAGTCCACTTTTTACCAAACAGTGCCCAAGATCTTTATGATCTATCTAGGGTGGTTGGTAGATTTAAAGAATTTTTCCACCTAGACGTCACACGAGCTAGATTGAAAATTAAATATAGTTTAACCATGAAAGTCGTTGGTTTCGCAAGGGCCATTGTGATAGAGAAGTAAATTGGAAGAGGGCGGATGCCAATTGGCCCGATGCAGATAACAATACACTTGTTTAATTAATATCGGATGGCCTGCCAAACGCTGTTGCAATGCTGGCCGCCCCCGCGGAGAAAGAGCTTGTCGCGTCGATTGTTGACGAAATGTCGACAATGACGACAGGCAGCTGATTGCAATGATACCAATAATAATAGATATAGCAGACGTTATACACAAGTATATTTGAAAGCTGTATTCCAAAACAGCAGTTTCCAGATGAATTTTACCAACTCTAAAATGCAACATATAAATATGCATGAAATAGTAAATGTTGCTTTGCTTGATCATCATGATAAATAATTTCCAAAATTTTACAAAAAAGGAATAGCTTTTTACTATATGTAAAGTTATTGGCTAACTAATTGGTTTTCTCACGATTCAAGCCTTATACTATAAGGAGACATACAGACAAACGCGTCCACAACTATTGAACCTTGCGGGGTAGTCAGAGGTTTTGGTTTCTATCTCCGTAATTGCGAAGGTAGTAATTCTATGGACGCCTCGAACCCACGTGTTGACCAGGTAGTTAGTACTCAATGTGACAGGTATTAAGGCATGTCGCCATTTACAAGTACTAACTATTACCTGTTCGGGGAACAGGTAGGTTTACTCACGACGTTTTCCCACACCGTAGTATTCTATGTACTTCCTAAATGTATTTTTATTTAAACCATATAAATTACCTAAACATAATCTAACTCTTATTGAACTGATTAACTCTAAAATCTTTGTTTCCAATTACCTCAACGACGTATCTATAACTGTATCTAAGGACATATAGATTCCTATACTCGTGCACATTTCCGCAAGCAGTTGCCTTTCTTCTATTAATAGCGCAGTACATGCACCCCTATCAGACGCAATATTACATCTTGGCAGCCATTTAATGAATTATAGCATCATATCAAGACGACATGTTGTCAAATTTGAAGCATTTCCTTGTTCGCTTGCCATATGAAATATCTCTATTACTTTGTCACGAGGTATTTAGACAAGATTCACTGGTGCGTGTAATTGGACATGGTGCTAAGTGCGCAGATGTAGATTGTTATGGGAGGTACGGTATAAAGGGGATTGGAAGAAGGTTGATTGATACTTTGGCAATGTTAATGAGATAATTTGAACACAGTTTTGAGCTAATAGAAATGTTATGATGACTTATTATTACTTTATGTACACTACAAGGATGTATCGCTTCTAATCAAACGAATACTACATTTAAACACAGTCACGTCTATAACTTCTAAAGATATTCTAGCTATGTTGGTTGGTTGTATCAGGTTCCAAAACCATCGTCCTATAGATTCCATTACACTATTTCAGGATACTAACACAACACATAACAATAACACAGTAACATTCTATTTACATCTTAAACTAGTACGACACTATTGTGACAATGTAATGTGAATTTCCGTTGACACTAGCCTTGGCAGTAACCAGAGCGGTGTCACAGTACTTAACCCTGAAATTCGCCAACAAAGTTCTAATAGTAAACGAAATTTGAGAATACAAACACGTAAAATTTACGTCTGAATTTTCACAAACAATGAATGCAAACTTTAGATAATCAAAGGCTTGATAATTTGTAAGTTTATTGCCATCCTGTCATATCCATGTGAAGATGAAATTGAACAATTTAAACCAAACAACATAAAATTTTTAAGACATAGCTGATAAAAACCAAGTGTATCGGTTGTAAACAAATAGATACTAAATGTTATTAGATAACAATAATAATTAAATACGTTAATAAAAAGACTAAGAGGTAAGTAAGTGATTGTGAAGTCGAATATGCGAATCTCGAAATACATCGCAAACTGATGAAGAGAATCATGAAGTGTATGTTGTTTAATAGATTTTTTTTCTTAAAGTAAGAATTACTAACTTACATTTACTACGATATATGTCATATAAATTTTGTTTAGCTTCGAAAACAACAAATATGAACATACTACGAAAACTCGTAGTACCAGATGCAGAAAGCTTCTAAAACTTTGATTAGGAGCTTTTCTTTATATATTTTTACCAAAAGAAGATGTAATGTTATATTTAGAACAAAGTGATAAATGATAATTATGAATAAGTATTCCTTCTTTTAGATTGATTTTGACATGAACATATTTTGAGTTTTCGCCAAATTAATGAAAAAGTGTTTGTGAAAGTTCAAACAGTATACGACTTTCATTGGACTTTCATTTGCATTGTAATTGTAATGCGATGTAAGTGCACATATTTTTGTAACGTCACATACAAAGGTCTCTTTGAGCTTTTCATATTAAGTGGTCTTAAACAAAGATGCACAAATTTTACGATTTTGGTCTCTACCTCGACAATAATAAAACGTAATAAGCCAGCAAAAAGGTAGATGATAACATTTTAAACATGCCATAGATCATAATAAGAAACATATAATAACACTGAATATCTTAGCCATCAGTACTACAATAACAATGATAAATAACAACCATAAGATGTTGTTTCCACGTTTTTGTTCAGTACGAAAGAACTCGATGACTCGAGTACATTAAACTACACAAACAGTAAATGCTGTTTATAACTACGTCAAATCTTTTATAATACTATAGTTTTAACTATTGTAACTCAATATAAATATGAATATAATATTTTGTCATTCCACTTCCCGCTCACCGTGAGATGTCAGTGTATTTTGAATCACAAACAATGCAGCGTCCCGTGGAAAAACACCGGTCGTTATGTCTCCAATGAAAGTTTTAATGCTCTCCTAACAACATTTTGAGAGATGAATAACGCGAGATTTCTGTTGCGAAATGATGTAAATAAAAAATAACTTTTCTGTCATCTTTTTTATATATTTTGTTTTAAAACAATCTGTTTTGTAACTATCTGTAAAAGCTTTAAACTATATTTGCATAGGAAAACTCATTAATGTAAAAGTTCATAATATTTACTTGAACATTCAAATATTTTTTATTTACATTACCGAAACATTATACATGTTTGTGTTTGTCGTAGAGTTTATCCTATAATAATAATGTCAGAATATTTTGACATAAACAGTACCTAGAGATCGCGCCACATACGGTGGCAGTTGGAGGCGTCGCCACAGTCGCGTAATTCAGTGTTACCAGTAAACACGCCAAAACTAGCACTCACTGTGCCATACGGCTCGAAACATTATAGGTTTCATTTGTAACGATCTTTGATTGCAGAGCTATAAACTCAAATAAAACAAATTAATATATCAAAGTCAAAATATGTTTATTATACTATTTCAAACATGATTAATAATTAACGGGACTTATCCTTCTTATTATATATTACATATATTATGTGTTCCTTCACTCTGTCCGCAATAGACCGTTTAGTCTGTTCGACATAGGATTTCCCACAGCTGCAATCAATCTTATACACACCCTTATATCTTATATCATGAGTATAAATCGCGAATCTCTTAAAACTATTATTTCAAACATGGCACTGAGCATTGTCTTTACATATTTTTTACCGAGGTTAGATCAGCGGAGACCCTAGCTTGGAGAAGAACTAACAAGAAACTCCGGAAATCAATTTATTATAATCACCCTTAACAAACATAAAAATTACAAAGAGTGGGCAAAAAACACAACGCTGGTAATACTAAATTTACTTTTCATACAAAATAACACGCAATGGCG
Organism: Leucoptera coffeella; assembly: GCA_030578115.1. Classification (NCBI taxonomy): domain Eukaryota; kingdom Metazoa; phylum Arthropoda; class Insecta; order Lepidoptera; family Lyonetiidae; genus Leucoptera; species Leucoptera coffeella. The sequence goes on from JAMBLF010000354.1 coordinate 148,345, forward strand.
GAAACGTCAAATTTAGTTCCAAGTTTGGCTACTGCCACCGTATGTGGCGGGTACTCTAATACTAGCCATTTTTATATTTATTTTGTCGTGTACATCTAGGTTTTGAAAAACTAAAAACACAATTATGTTACTAATTAATAAACCGGCTTTTCAATTGTCTAGTCTAAACATCTTATTTAAACTATTTTCATTGAAAATTCAACGTATACAAACACAACTGCATTGTTTTGAACAAAACACGAAGTTCTCGACAAAATATTTTATTACGACTACAAATTCCGATGCTTATATATTATTAAAATAAAATATGATAGTCGTTCACTTTCAACCAAGTAAAACATAATTAATTACAACACCCCATTCATCTTTAAAACTAATCGAAACTTTTACCAAAACCTGTTAAACTACATTCAAACGTATCTAAATTGAGCACTGAGAAAGCTACAAAATATATGTACTACAAGACAATTATCAAAGGAACTCACCATAAAGATATCTGACGACGAAAGTGACGCGGTTGTCCCAGGAGTAAGCCATGTCTTGGTGCCGTCGCTGTAACAGGGGAACGGACTGCCGCGCGGCGCACACTCGTGTGACTGGCTAGCTGCGGCCACTCGCTACCAGAGCTCCGCTGGCGTCACTAATCCCTAAATATCACGGGCCCGTTGATCGCCGATTGGCAACGCAAACTTGACCTGCCCCTGACTGATATATGCAGCCAAATACGAGTCCTGAGATTTATTTTCTGTTCGATTGTCTAAATGCTGCTGATGCAACAATGTACGGGGAAGAACCGCTATTTGCGGAGCGCTTCCTTAACGGGCTGATAACGTTTGTTTTGTTTGCAGCTATGATTCTGTGCTATTATTTATATTGATATATATATTGCAAAGCCTCTTAATTAAGGATTATTGTCTTTTCCAAGGCGCCAAAAGTTTTCTTTAACAGCACTGCATCTAGTGAAATGCACTATATTATAAAAGACGGATGATTAGAATTCCTCCCATGGTAAAGGCAAATTTTGCAGTACTATTCTATATTATATGAGTTTTTAATAGGTTCTTTTAATCTTATCAACAATATTCATAGTTCAGTACTCTATCTGTTTTTATGATTACGATACAATATTTTTCAGCCACATTCGTTTTATTATACCATCGTAACAGACGTTAACGACTTTTTCATTTTTCGTAATAATTCCAATTCCATTTTTCGCAATAATTCAGAACAACTATCAAATTCATATGTAAAAACGGTCCTTTCCATGTGGACCGATAACCTTAATTACGTAGCTAGTAGTAGATGAAAAGGCATACTCTCGGGGAAGCCTTCCTCTATAAGTGATTATAGACTGATTGATAGCTACATAGGCGATTTTTTTTAGGTTTACCTTAAGGCAGAAGATAAAATGTAAATCGAAGGCTGTTACTTAGAATTCGAATACCTTAGGATTGATTTACTCGCAATTAATTGTTTTTTTTTAGCTTTTGTGTCCATTACAACATTGTGATTGTGGTGCACATCGATTCTTTCTGACTACTGGTATTATTTGTAGACGGTAACCCCTGTCACGTTGGGTTTTGAGTATCTGGTGAAATGAGGACTCAGTGTGGCACATGCTTCAAAACATCAGTGAACATTTTACATTTATGTATACGCTTTACTAGCATTCTTTCATAAACCTGGAATCTTATTTTCCAAATCGTTATCCCACAAGGCATACTCCCTACATCGCATATGAAAATACAGATGATAAACGATCCTAGGTCTTTATACATGACAAAACAATAAGTGCATCTGATGGGTAAACATCCAGAGCATCTACAATCAATCATAGGTAGATGCATTGTGAAATATACGCAGATGAGAATCGCTGTCAGCAATTAGTCGCATACCGAATTAATTAGAACAATTTGCTAACTCTTATTGTTAGTCATCGGTTTCTATTATAAGTGGCTTTATCTGGGTGCTTTGGCTTGCATTTTTGCTAACCTGCGACTTGGAGGAAATGCAACTAGCTGCCTAACATGCTACTACGGTTTACGACAAACAATTCTTGACTATTATCAGTAGTCAAGGGTTCACGTGTTCTTCTGCTTGATTATGGTGTAAGTAAGTGATTAATGACCAAATTGAAAATACTGTTCAGATAGAGATACTATTTAGACAGACCACCCAAATTAATCGCTGTTAAATGTTGTCGTGTAAAGGCCAATACTACTATAGAATTTTCATATACATTTTTCGTTGACACTTTCTTTAGCGAGGGATTGTACCAGAAATCTTTAGAGAATATTATCTGCCTTAAAATAAAAGATAACAGTTATTAATATTTGAGTTTAAAGCTTGTTACTTCACTATGAATTATAAGGCAAGTCTTTCTACTAATGAGTAAGCTTCGGTGATTATGGATAATAGGAAGGATAGGGCCGCAGACCTCATTGTCTTAAATAATTAGTATAGAAGTTTATCTATATGAACTAAGAATTAAGAAAAAATATCGTATGAAAATTGATGATGAGTTTGATAGCTAATTATTTCCACAATAATAGTGATGGAAACTGAAATCCGTTCATGAACCCCATATTGTTAACCGCATAAAACTTTCTATGTTGTAATGTATTTAAAAAAACGAAGTACTATTAATATTACATTAAATGATCTCTCTTGTTATTAAATTTCAATACCTGTTATAGGCGGAAATATTTACTTAAATTTTATGTGCCATAAAATTGAAGTAAATATTGATGAATTGATTGTTGGTGCAAAACTGCAAGTGTAAATGTTTTATCACCTACATTAATTTATTACTAAATGAGAATACATTCGAGTAAAGTACTTTATCAACAGGAGATATTGTTATTTATAGTTATATCTAATCAATGTAGCAAATGAGTCTCAACAAACAGATACAATTGTTGGACAAAACCTCTTGGAGCTCAGTAAATAAAATCTCCTAATAGAGGTGTATGCAAATTAGTATTTTTATGATAATGAAGAAAACTTTGATTTTAAATGTCATCCTTCTTCTATTGGCTTGTTTATCTGAAGGTAACTTACTTACCATTCTTTGATTCTTTTGTCAAATACATTAAAAGGTATTGGAGCCTTATATACCTATTTTACTATTTCCAGGATCAAGTCCAATGGAATCAGAAGAGGACAGTGCCGAAATAAGCATAGCCACTGACCAGGAAGAAGTAGAACCAGTGGACATTCCAAATGTTGATGAATCCGAATCATTACTATCAAATGTAGTGTCTGATGTAAACAAAACACTAACCAATCTGTACAACCAAGTAACATTTGTCAACACCACAATTGAAAATGGAACCCAAGCTGTGAATGAAACTCGTAAACTTGTTAAATGCAAAGATATAGTCTACGACGAAGATATTGAGCCATCAGTGGAAATAATCAACGGTAGTCGACTGCACAAGCTGTTACACGTCAATCCAGAAATCACTAGTCGTGATACGGAAGCAGATTGCGTACTAGTCATGTTCTACGCACGTGCTTGCCCTTTCAGTGCTCACGCTGCACCGCATTACAACGCTTTAGCCCGATCGTATCCTAATGTGAAGATGGTAGCATTAGATGCGTTGAAGTACCATGGTATAAACGCACAATACGGTATAGTTGGTGTTCCTACATTAAAAATGTTCCATAACGGAAGACCGGTTGGTAAATTCAATGGGACAGAGTATAATATTCATTCGTTTAGTAAGTTTGTGGTGGCAATCACAGGTATGCAACCGCAAGGGTTGCTTGTTATCTCTAAGGACTTTCAAGGTCCAGTTTCTAGTGAGGTGGAGCAGTCTACTGACTACTTTTTGGTGCTTTCGTGGTTGTTCATAGTGGTGTGCGGTATCTACTATTTCACGGAGTCTAAGTGGTTTAAGATGATCGTGGAAATGATCCAGAGCAATTGGCGGGAGTCAGAGGCGCAGCATGAGCATAATGATTAGGGAATTTGTTAATAAATGTATGTTTTGTTATAGATGTGTTGTTTATTAGCTATATTATAGGTAGTACCTGTACAATGGTGTGTAAATTTGGTGTAAAATCTATTAATTAAAAATATTTAAACAAAAAAGTAAATGACAAAGTAATGTCTGTACAAAAACTTCTTAAATCATAATGAAAATTAGGAAATTGACTCAGATCTAATTTCTATATCAATTTATTATTGAGAAACCTTTTACATACTCGTATAAACAACTATTTGTTATAGTTGAATTTAGAATTCGCATCTCATTCTTTAACATGTTATTAATACTTCAGTTAACTATAACGTTATTAAACTATTATATGTCTTCAGCCAGCCATATCCTAAGAAGCAACCCAAGGGCTTTTCATAAGTAAATTAGCTCCACCATTTTTTAGTACTTAATATTTCCCCATCAGAAGCGCAATATTTACTACATCTTTAAAGCTATCCACCTTCAAAAGTGATTGTATGTGCATTAGTTGAGAATCAATTCAGCTGGCATTTTTTCCCCCTTGAGTGCAGCAAGGAGGTTCAACGCAGCCAGTTGGCTCATGCCATTTCTGGCTTGAAACGTCGCGCTGGCTATATGTGGCAACACCACGCAGTTGCTCAGCTCAAAGAGCGGATTATCCAGCGGCAGAGGCTCCGGTGTGGTCACGTCCAGCCCTGCACCAGCTATCACTTTAGACTGAAGAGCTTCTATCAACGCATCTTGGTCTACTAAGCCTCCACGACCTGTGTTCACGAATATCGCCGAAGGTTTCATCTTATTAAAGGCTTTTTTATTGAAAATGTTCGCTGACAACGGAGTTAAAGCCGCGCAACATATCACAAAGTCACTCTGGGACAATAATTCCGAAAACGGGACTCTAACGGCACAGGCATCGTTGTCTACATCTACCCCTCTGCTGTTAGTGTACAAGATGGTGTCAGGGTTGTAGACCTTGACGATGCTGGCGACCCTCTGGCCTATTCTTCCAAAGCCAAGGATCCCGACGGTGGCGCCGGCCAGCCCTGGGCCCCACATGTAGATGGGACTCCAGTCTTTCCAGCCTCCGCACTTGGCATCGGTTATCGCTTCCACTAAACGCCGCGCAACAGTTAGGAGTAAAGTTACCTGTAGAAAGTAGCAATTGATTCATTAAACGAAACCATTCATTATTAAGGTATGTACTTTATATCACATTAAAATCAGTGTTGTGGCAACAGGATCTGTATAATCGGAAGAAAAGCGAAGCTATCTATCCATCGAGCAATCGTTTAATATGTTTCTCAAAGCGAGAGAAAAATACGTCTTATAAATTTACGGACAGTGCTTGAGTACGGCGTCTCACTTGTTGATGTTTGTAACATAACTTGGTACATGACAAAACGTAGTACGTTCATTACACTTTCTGCAATATGTCATTATAATTGTCATTGAATAGACTAGCTGATAGAATCTACAATATGACGGACTTTACTAATCCAATACCCCTAGGTACATATTTCATGTTGACTATCACAATACCTACAATAGAAGATAATAATATATTATTAAAATTAATGAAATTTCTGCACTCCTCACCGTAAGTTCAGCAGTGGCATCCGTAAGCAAATCGGGGGTATAGCCAATCTTGATGCCCCTCTTCTTACACGCCTCCTTATCGATATGGTCATGGCCCACTGACATGGTGGAAACCACTTTGAGGTTAGGACCAGCTGCTTCAAGTAGCTCCTCATCTATCTTATTGTTGAGACAGCAGTATATGCCGTGGACTCCCGGAACGGCCTTCAAGAATACGTCGACAGGTACAGCTGAGGCCTCTTTCCACATTTCTACCTGAAAACTGGGATCATGATTATTACTACTACTCTTTATAATCCATTGAATGATTGGTTAGCAACGCCAATATGTTAAAAATTGACCTATATTAAAAAGAATATAATAATAATTGGACATTATTACACCAATTGAACTAGCGCCTTGGTAAGTACATTTAAGACTTATGTTAAGGGTACTAGTCAACGTATATTTAAGAAATGTATACATATTATATATAGATAAATACATATATAGTATATATAATCAACGAGCAGACTGGAAAGCAGTAGAAAAGCGTAGTTCTTAACTCTGCCTCCACAGGGAGTCGAACCCAGGACATCACGAATTAGTGTTCAGGTGTCTAACCGATCGCGCCACGGAGGTCGTCGGTAAATAAAAAGTTAAAAAGAGATTATTGTATTTCCAAGGTTCTGACTACCCCGAGAGGGGTTGAAGGACGTGGTACACTTCCGGGCACTCGTTCATCACATGTCATATTAGGTGCTGACTATTTGGGTAACACGTGGATTCGAGGTGGCCTTAGAATCACTCCACAATTGCGTAGGCCTTAGGTATCTGACTATCCAATAATTTTTATTAGATCATGTACCAGTAGCATAATCAGTGGTTCACGTTTCCATCTTAGTAACTAAGGAATAGGTTAATAATGGCTAATTGGAACCTACTTTTTATTATTTAGTTAGTCAACCAACGTGAGAACAAATAGGTACTGATTGAAACGGTAGGTTTCCTCAAGATAAACGTATATCTCAGAAATATATACTTATTATAGTCCAGTGGACTGATGGATTGATACAGTATAGGTATATCATCAAATACCAGACTTGAAAGCAAAAGAAAAACGTAGTTCGTAACACTGCCTCCACCGGGAATTGATCCCGGGACTTCACAACACACGCGTTTAGGTAGTAAAGTCGTCTTGTCTTGCTTTCACGGCGCATAACCAAGAGAAGATTCTGTCACCTATATTCCATATCATATCAATAACTCGAAGAATAGTCTTAAATGACAGACTTAATAAGAGGTTCTGTCCACACTAAAAGGAATGTAAGGTCGCGAGTATATGCATTTAAAGAACTCACTTTTCCTGTAGCATCGGTATACCTGACGGGTAATCAGACCGAGTAACATATACTTTGTATGAAGACGTATCCTTATTAAATAAATTTCGTACTAGTCCCTTATTGAAATGTCTCAGAAATTGCACACCTACTGTGGTTAAAGGTCTCATGTTGATCCAATAAAATAGTTAAACAAATTCTATGATTCTACTTGAAGAAATCGTACTTATAAAAATATTCTAGTTTATATATATTGCAATGATTGTTGTTTATCAATATCAACAAAAGCACATTATATAGTAATACATAGACAATATTTTTAATTGTTTTAATAATCAGGCAAAAAGCCATTTTGGTTCGTAAAGAGAATGTCAGCTAGATCCAAAGCAACTAAGCGCAAATTTATTGTGTTTACAACAATGCCATCTAAATGATAATGTGTTCAAATTGAGATCTTGCTTACATATTCTGTATCAACATTTTTTTTTCAGGCCCCTAGCTTACTGAGTTACGGAGAAATCAAAATAAGTCAAAAAATTTTCTAATCGACGTATTGCACTTATGATTTGGACATCTGACGTCAGGCTAGATCAGATTTCGGCAGGTATCACAATTATTTCAAACTAAAAGCGTAGAATAGACCGAGATCCAATAGCACTGTCGATTCGAGCTAGTATTATGGAGGTGTAGCATTCAAGTGATCATAGATATACGTAAATTCTGGAAATTTTAGTCCTTATCATTTCCGATAGAAAGATTTTGTGAAAATAATAACTAAATATAACATAAATAATATTTATTTTCAATATTTCTTATTTTACACAGCCTATAAAATAAAAACAATAAATTACATAGTCACTTAACCCCAAGAATGTGTATAAAAATCACTTTATAAATCATACATAGTTATGAAAATTGTAAAATACACTTAGACATACATATATAAATTGTACATTTACGGATTAGGCGATATTTTGTGGAAAACTGTAACTACAGAAGGATAAACTTTGGAGGTAACCAACTTATACTGGAACCAACTAACTTAATAATCACTATGTTAGAGACAACCATTTTGTTATTAATTAATAAATCTTTCAATCAAATCTATATAATATTCAGTTCATAGTAATTGTAAGCTTATCCGGCCCATTATATATGGTATGGTTACTGGCAAGATATCCTTCCATAACTATACATTTATGAAACTACTAGCTCAGCTGGCATCTTCTTCCCTTCAAGAGCTGTGATTATGTTCAAAGCGGTGAGTTCTCCCATCATATTCCTCGTCTCAACCGCCGCACTGCCTATATGTGGCAACACTACACAGTTACGCAACTTAAACAATGGACTATCCAGCGGTAACGGCTCTGGAGTGGTCACATCTAACCCTGCCGCAGCAATGGTACGTGTTTCCAAGGCTTCAATCAATGCCTCTTGATCCACAACCCCACCGCGACTTGTGTTTACAAATATCGCTTTATTTTTCATCATTTTAAACGCTTGCTTGTTAAATATCTTAGCCGAGTTAGGGTTTAGGGACGAACAGCAAATGATAAAGTCACTATCGGTTAGTAGCTTTTCAAACGGTACTTTTATGGCACCGAATTCTTTAGCTTCCTCTTTTTCTGTGTTGCTAGTGTACAGGATACGTGAAGTGCCAAATGATTTCACTCGTTTAGCCACTGCTTGGCCTATCCTTCCAAAACCAAAGATGCCAACGGTTGCTCCAGCCAAGCCTGGTCCTGTCAACACTGTTGGGCCCCAGTCCTGCCAGCCACCAGTCTTGGCTTCCTCAATTGCTTCCACCAAGCGACGTGATGTGCAGAGTAGCAGAGCCATCTGAAATATAAAGGAGATTTTGTTGTTACTAGAAAGTAATGTTAAAGTGAGTGAGTGTATTTTATTTTGGGCATTCAAGCCTCTGACTACCCCGCCATAATAAAAAAGGGAGTGTGTATACACAAGTCATGAAGCGTATGTATATGCGTATGTATATATAAGCGTATCTTAATGACAGGACGTGAGTGAGTGTGTAGCACAGTAGTTTTTGTTATTGTTATATTTAAGAGTATTTTGAATACATAGTTGAATACATAAAAACCTCTATAAAAACTCATTATTACAAAAGTTTATTAGTTATTCTTGTACAATTTTCTTATGTAATGTGTAAAAGGCCTAAATAATACCATTTTACATTTGATATACTCTAAAAAGAGACGAGAACAATAGTTAACAATAGAGTTCTATACCTTATTTATAGCATCTCACTCTATTGTATTAAATTAAGTAGAATCTTACCGTAAGTTCAGCAGTAGCATCAGTAAGCACATCAGGATTGTAGCCTATCCTGATTCCTCGCTTCTTGCATTCCTCCTTGTCAATATGGTCATGGCCTACCGACATGGTTGATACCACTTTCAGGTTAGGCCCCGCTGCGTCCAAGGTAGCTTTGTCTATCTTGTCATTGAGGCAGCAGTAGATGCCGTGTACACCAGCTATAGAGTTCAGGAATACGTCTCGAGGCACTGTTGAAGGTTCTTTCCACATGTCCACCTGGAATCTGATGAATATAGTGGTTTAGTAAAGGATTGATAAGTAACAGTGACATCTTACTTTTTCCTATTAAAATAAAACTGTTCATTATTTTAGTGTAAAATATATTATTACGGTATTTAGAGGTCACCTCTACCAGTCTACCATTTAGCGAAATAATTCATATTAGATTAGATTTAATTAAGGAAGGGTAGATGTTAAAGCAAGTAGTTATCAAAACATTTCCAATCAATATTTTATAGTCTAGGAAATAAAAACAGAGGATTTATATTGTTGAGTAAAATATAGAAGTTATATAATGTTAAGAAGAAAGATACTTTTGCAAATCAGAGCCTTTAAACAAGTTATTTAAACAGGTATTTATATTAACTTTGAGGTTATATTTACTTTCGTACAACTTAGTTGATTGATTGAGGGCAAATTTACTAGTACAGTAATAAACTACTTACTTTTCTTGAAGCTTGGCTATTCCAACGGGATAATCCGAGCGCGTAACGTAAATTTTGTAACTTTGCGACATGTTTTGGCTAAATAATCTACAAGTGTTGTTGAAAAAACTCCTATAAAGCATGGATACAAAACTAAAAACTTGTCTATTCTACTTTCACTTTAATTGTCAGGTAAGTATTTAGGCGGGGCTGCGGTAATTTTCTGCTGTTCACCTTTAAAATAGGAAGGTTTTGCAAAGAAAATTGCAAGATGCAATGCAAACACTGTGCCGAGAATAACTTTGCCCCTAGTGGACTTAATAAATGATGACACTACGCTCATAGTATCTTGTTAGTTTAGGGGGCACGATGATAAGGAATAAGATGAACTGTGAAGTAATTCTGACTGAATAACTTGCAATTTACGACATTCCTTATCAAAAATTATGTAACCTTGAAATGTATGAAGAAAATTTACGAAACTAAAAAAAAGCATCTCCAAATTCTTTGGATTTTTGACATATATAATTTATTTTCGTATGTCAGATTTTCCAGTTTGACAGTTCGTTCCCGCTATTGTTTTGATAGTCTCAAAACTTTAACAATGAAGGTAGTCTAAAATAAAGAATGGAAATAATAAAATTCAAAGCGCAGTTTACTTTACTGATGTATAAATATTTTATCTTTGGAGTATGTATTAAGTGCCCTTTTTTCACTTTTGGTAAGAATACATATGTTCATATATTTCGGTAGAATACTATATCATCACTTTACCGACGCTGGAGTTATGTTTTTGTGTAAAATCCTTTGTTAAATCTACAATGCGACTGATTCCGTTTATTAATTATACTATATGTATCATTTAACTATATACAGCGTTAAGTTATTAGTGTACTTCACGTAGTAAATAGATGTTTAGATACTTTCGCAGTCTCCAAGCTAAAATGTTTGAATAATTCCGGGGATTTCGAACGCAATTAGCTATGTGTTAACAAAATAACCATGAAAGCGTCTAGTCATATATTGTTCCAGCTCAATTAGTTTCTTAGTGAATTAACTTTTTCAGCCAGTACAAAAGTAGGCCGGATCCACTGAGCGTGGCTAATCTCTAATCTTTTTTTGATAAAGAGATTAATCAGCGATGTATGCGCTTTTATTTAACAGACACCATTACTTTGATGAAATTATATGAAAATAACGGCGTGTGCTCATATCGCTAAAGCTCATGGCATATTAGCATAGGTACGTACGTACGTACGCGTCACGTAGAGACGAGGTTCGAGTGTGCATTTATCCGATATAAAATATTATTAGTGTACGAACTTATCAGGGAAAGCGCAAGCGTGGTCGCCCCAAGCAGTCCTGGCGGCGCACCGTTACAGATGAAGCGAAAAGAATAGGGAAGACCTGGAGCGAGATTAAACGCGAAGCTCAAGACCGATCGGGATGGAAGACTGTTGTGGACGCCCTCTGCCCCACCCAGGGGACATAGGACAATAAGTCAAGTAAGTCAAGACGAACTTATCAAACCCACTTTTAACCATAAAGTCAGCATCGAATGTACCGTGTCCATACGTGCAAAACAGTCTTAATACCAGGCCTATGCCGATATGTAGAGTAGACAAACAGCTAATAATAATAAGTTTATTAGGATGATAAAAAGTAATACATATTAATTTACAGAACAAAAACTTAAAGCTACACTATAGCTAAAAGCATGCATTGCCAAAAAGTTTACAACATTACAAGTGGGTACCTATAATTTATTGTGATCATCATCTTGTCTGAACTGTGAACTGTTTGAAATATGTAATCATAAATATTTTGCATATTGATTTATCGAAACTAACCATAAACATAAGTAACAATATAAAAGAAATGAAATCAACGTCACAGGAGCCATACCCACTGGGCTATACGTACTAATTAGTCACCATTTTAATGTATCGGGTATATGCTTTTATTGTTCTTAACTGACTCAGTTTTAGATAAGGAAATATATACATACGCACGTCCTATTTTAGTTTTCCGTCCTTATTCTTTATAACAGATACATATAAAAACCCTAATTTATGGCTATAGTTGAAGATAGAGTAGAAATATGCTGGACTTACATAGAATAACCCCTAGATAATAAAAAAACTCAAATAGGTAACATACTGAAAAAATAGTTTTCATATAATGTAAAAAGATGTTTTAGGTATTCAATATTTAATTACTTCTGTTTTGGGATAAAAAAAGTAGATTACAGCGTCACCAGATTGACACGCGTGCCTCTAAATTACCGCACAAAAGGTTAATAGTGGTGTGTTTCGATGATATTATATTATGGATTTATCCAGTCCAGTTTTATGACACAATCCAATGTTCATGATGAATGCATTAATTTAATTATGTTAAGGAATATCGACAGTTTTATTTCTAGAATTGGACTGGGTTCGATTCCCGAAGATCACGAGTTACGAATTTCATATTCTCCAATATCGTTGTAGTCGTTTAACATTTTTGTGTTCCTCAATTATATAATTACATCCAGTAAACTTATTATGTGGGATATTCCAACAAATGACCATCAAAACCTTTAGCCCTTGTAGGGTACTTAAATATTAGGGTGTCTGTTTTTGAAGAGTGGTGTAATATGAGTAATTACTTGGAGTTTAAAATAGATAGAATTGCACCAGTGCATTGACACTTATGTAAATGAAGAAACGTTGCAGAGAGAGGGTTAGCCTAATTGGGAACGAGACCACGGCGTTCGCCGCCGGCGGCTGCAGCAGACAGAATTCCCCCGAAGAATGCATATGTAGACTTTCATCTTGTTAGAGCGGAATCCAACGTGATTCCAACTAAATAATGAAATAAAGCAATGCACAAAAATGATTCGGCGAGTGCTCGCGGTGCGGCTTTAAGAAAAAACTGCTTTCTAAGTGCAATTAGAAAATTTACACACGAAAGTCGGCTTAAGGCGTCGCGATCGTCGTCTCGTGCGACGCGGCGACACACTATGGCGGGAGGCCGAGATTTATGCCGCCGCCATGTTGCCGCGGCCGTCCGTCTAATGGCCGCGCGGAACGTCGAATATTCCAAACTGAAATCTAAACAGCGCAAAGACGCGGATCGCGAATAACTTCTAAATGTAATAAATAACACACTCTTACTTTGTCGGGTATTTAATTCAATTGTACCAATGATATGCATGCAATACAGGTAAATCATTTTGTTCTCATTTTCATCTAACGATGCTGGCCTGAATTGTCAATGTGATGTAAAGATTAATCAAACAAGATAATAACAATGTTTATTAATTTGTTTTTCGTGGAGAATAAATCGCTAGCTAGCCTTTGGCTAAAACGAGAGAGTTAATATACTATTCTAAATTATAGGTGTAAGTTTACTGCGATGTAATTTTAATTGCGACCTATACACCCGTAAGAGTTCAAGAAATATTTTCTTTTTACAATGTCTATCTCAATAGCAAGTACAACACTTTTGACTATAATATTATTTAATGTACAATTTGTTACAAATAAGTGAAAACGTAATAACAAACTTCCAAACTTGCATGAAGAGTCGCAACTAAATCCAATGCGTTTTAATCAAGCATCACATTATATTCATATGGCTTCGGTTGACCCATTAAGATAACTGTAGCTCTTTAGCACAGATAACTAAATTGGCACCGTAGATAATTGCGTATCCGCCAGTGTTTATGCAGATAATGAAAGATCGTGTTAGACGCGGCTATTAATGCAATTCATGCGCCTAGTTATAATATGTGTTTATACTGGGATAGTGGACTCAATTCTGGTCAAAGAATATTGTTTGGTAGCTTTTTTATGCATGATGGGGTTATCTTTAATTCTATAAACGACTGTTGATCCATTGAGTTTGAGGTTTGATTTATCACTGACATCTTCCAAGGTCTTTCATCATTTAAAACCCAAATTTCACCTGGTAGCCAGTGAATAACATTAATTATTTCATCTTTAGAGGTATAGGTAGGTATATCATCAACAACTTTGAAATCAGCAGTGATCCTCGGTGTCCTGTCATCCAGACATTGTTTACGCGCAGGTAAGCTTAAGCTATTTATATATATATTAGAGTCCAGGAACCACCGTATTATATATATTCTTTATTGCATACACAGTATATTAAGACATTTACAGATACAAATAAATTGTAAAATAGGCCTACTTGTCCCGTCTAGGGATTACCTCCAATAGACCGTAGTGACAGATAGGCGAGGCAAGGACTGGTATAACTATTTGTATTTTATGTGTTCGTATAAAATAATTTCGATTTTAACATCAAATCTTAACGCATAACCTCATTACATACATACGCACGCAACATAAATAAAATAACAGTTATTCGTGGGGCCATCGATGCATGCATTCAGCCATTCAGCCACTGCTATGGAAATAGATGAGGGAAATGGTACGTGGGAATCACTGTAACTGTAGTCAGCTTTTACTTGCTAATACCGTTAGGAATAATAACTAGTATGTTTATGTTGATATACGTAACATAACACAATTCTTAGTATCCTCCAAAAATATGTAACCAAATAATGGTTGTATGGATAAGAACGGCTGAAGACCAAATACCGAGACGCAATACTCAGCTGTTCACATTACAGTCTTGATAATGTTATCCTTTCGAGGTGGTCTAAGGTTAAATATTTTTCATATTGAGATAGATGGCATAACACATATAACATCATAATATACTTCACGACTTGGGTATACAGATTCACTTTTTTATTTTGGTGGGATTGTCAGAGGTTTGAGCGCCCATCGTCGAATCTTCGAGGCAAGTTAGATATAAGCCACTGGAAGGAAATAGGTGAACTATATCACCATATACAGGCGCTGGCTGTTTACATATACCGAAGGTTACCTATCACGATGTTTTCCCTCACCGTTGCGATACAAAGAATATATAATAACAAAATTATGGGACGTTAGTTACATAGAGCCTTATTAGCAGTTCATTCGCGTACCACGGCACGGAAAGCAGTCACATGTTTTAATATATTTTAGACCACTCAATAATATTTTGACTCCAATTGCGTAAAAGGTTGTCAAACAAACAGTCTATCTAGGTCACTGAGACGTCCTTTGAACAGCCATTGTCAATTGTACTGCTTTAGTGCAAATAATGGATCTAGAATTACGAAAGTACTTAAGTCTGGGTCTTTTATAGGATGTAGTTAGCTGTTTTCTTCCTGCCATTCAGTATACAGAGGTTCTTTTAGGTTATATTGGGTGTGAAAGAGGCAAGAAAGATTTGGCAGTATCGTTCCAGGCGACCATCAGTAATAGCTGTCTTTGGGAAGTAGAGGCGTAAATATGTGTATGTAAGTAGCTTGGGTCGGTTACTTGGAATCATAGGCCCATTTCCATCATCCAAAGAACCAATTAACACAATAACAATTAACAATATATTCAAAACTTTAAAATTAAAGTACAAATAAAAATTAAATTATATAGCAAATATCTTTGTAGACATTGCTGTCGGAAGGTGGTTGGGTTCCCAAGACACTGATAGTATTCCCCCTCCGAAAAGCAATATAGTTTGTTGATTGGCATAAATGTGACTTAGGAAAATTACAAATAGTGCCTTAACTTATTCCCTAAACGACCTAAGAACACTAGTTAGTTTTAACGACATGAATAAATAAGACCATGGCTGACCACCGGTCACATTGAGTACTGACTATCAGGTCAACACGTGGGTTTGAGATGGCCATAGAATTACTACCTTCTTTTGAATAAATAAGACAGTTAGTTACCTTATACCATAGTCCCAGATTAGCTGAGAACCCACCTGTCTCCACTTTGGTGAAAAGCAAACATGTCTGTCCGTGTTTTCATACGTCCTTGTGTTCCACGAAATTGGTACACGACACGACCGTAAGCAAACAAAGGTGTTTTGTAAGGTTAGGTTATTACGGTTATACGCGTATATGTAGCAGATATGTAATGCTAGTCCCACTTAATACCCGTGTCCCGTGCTAGCTGGGACGTAAAAAGAATACTAACTAGCTGCCGTTCTTTCCGACATTTCATAGGAAGAGACTAAGGGACTAGGGAGTAAATGGGATCAATTGGGTGATGGGCTGGCTACCTGTCACCAATGTTCTATATGAAATCTCTGATATTTATGCTAAAAACTGACTTAGGAGGCACTGAATCTTCGAAATTCTGTTCACCCTGAAAGGGTTAATGGGCGCGAATGTATATTTATGTAAATAATGCTCCTAAACTGCGATTCTTATGCTAGAATTATGTCATGATTCTGATTCATGGTTCTGTCCGCACCCAAAGGGATTAAAGGACGTAAATATATGTTTTTCATTCTTCCAGGTTTAAATGTTACCGAGAGCACCCGAGAGTATACTCTATATGTATGTATGTATGTTTGACATCAAAAGTAAGATATGTCAATATTCTAAAGTAACTTTTTCCTCATGCTTCATTGAGTACTCACTTAAGTACATGTTATAATATACTAGGAACCTATTAATCCATTACTCCAATTGAACTATCTCCTTGCTAAGTACATATAAGATTAATGTTAAGGTAGTAGTACTAGCCAACGTATATTTAAAATTTCTTTACTTAAATTCGTATGTATTTCTTTACTCAAACGACCGGACTGAAAAGCAGAAGAAAAGCGTATTTCTTAACTGTGCCTTCACCGGGAATCTTCGGGACCTAACAATTAGCGTTCAGGTGGTCAACCGATCACGCCACAGAGGTCGTAAAACAAATAATATCAAATATAATATCCCTAGTTAGTATGACCAGGTATGCTGTGAAGCGAAACCTCATTTTAACAAGTGGAGCACTGGTCGACGTTCGTGTGAAGAG
The DNA here is from genome assembly GCA_030578115.1 of Leucoptera coffeella. Taxonomy (NCBI): domain Eukaryota; kingdom Metazoa; phylum Arthropoda; class Insecta; order Lepidoptera; family Lyonetiidae; genus Leucoptera; species Leucoptera coffeella. The sequence goes on from JAMBLF010000354.1 coordinate 165,081, forward strand.
CGCTTTATTTTTAGCCTAGCTTTCCTTCACCTAGAACTAGGTGAATCTATAGTAGATCTTAACATCTAGCTGGGCAGTTGGTATTTATATGTAACGGATTCAGAATTCCATTCTGCTTTAAGTTTATGGAAAATATTCAATGTACATCAAAAATATAGCTAAACATATAGAAAAGGTTAGAGATGCGAATGTAATACACAAACAATGAATGTTAGAAGTACGTTTAACATCTAAATGTGTATGAGGAGGAGTGATTATTCAAGTAAAATTGGTTTATTAGGATCGAGACAAACGTGGATTCGTGATCTTTGCTCTCTATGGGATGAATCTGTATCTATAATATCTCCAAAGTCACTATCATAATAACCAGTCAATATGCCAATAATTATGCTTAAAGCGATCCGAGTTATTGTTTTATCTCCTATGTCTGTAGATCACGAAAAGTATAATAGATAATATGAATCATACGGATCCATATTATATACTTAAACACTAAAGTAAATAGAGAAGCCAGGAAACCTCTATTAATTCCGTGTTAGAACTGAAGAAACTGTCTCAAGAGTAAAAAAAATAATGTTAGAAATGATAAACAATCAATAAAGATTATTATGATGAGGGAAATCGTGGAGGAACCTTCCGCACGCGTATGACTTATTGTTAATATTTGTAAATGGCGAAAGACTTGTGATTATCTTGAGGCTTTTAATGTGGCCATAAATCATTTCCGACATGGAAGAAAATGAAAATGTAGAGTGATGGGCTAGCAACCCAATCCAAATATTCTTGATAAAAATTGATCTAGAAGATATTATCGTTTCTCCAAGGTTTTGCCACCCGGAAAGGGATTAAAGAATATGAATATACATATATATGTATGCATGTAATGATACACGATAATAAATTCAGAAATTAGTCATAAATAATCTTCTACAGATTAAGGTCATTCATAATGCGTATGATTACTCATCGGGCTATTAAATGACGCGTTAATAAAAATAAAAATTATTTGCATTCAATTTTCAAAACAGATTAGATATCCGTTTGTGATAGATTAGAAATTTCATAACAATAACAAATGCAATTACGACCGGATATAATATTCACGGCTAAAGATTGGCTAGATGATTTTATTTATCATTCAGTATATAAACTATCACTACTAATGAGGAATAATATGATAAACTTATCATACGTATAAAAGACTAGTATTTGTATGATCATCAAAACATACACCAAAACAATACAGTCCGAACCCAAACCTAACCTTTGTCGTACGTTTTTCTATATTTTTGGTGTGCATATTATTTATATTTCTTTATATTATATTATTTTCCATTATATGCCATGCACTTCACGATCAGTATTATTTTCATGTTAGCAACAGGTTCGCAGCAACACTTAGCAGAAGATATTATCCTTTCCGACATAATACATGAAAACTTCAGATAAAGTAAAATTCCATATAATTCTCTTGACAGGAATTGAACTTGGCACCTCCGCTTCCTAATCCTGAACCACAACCTGCACAGAACATACTAATTAGTCAATATATAATCTGCAAAAAACACCTTTGTTCATTGTATGCAAACGCACTAGGGCCGTAGAAACAAAAGGACGTAATTCAAAAATTGGTAAAAACAGTTTTAACGGTATACTCATAATGTTTTCTGGTAACGTACTAAAATTAGCAAGAAAAGCAGCTGTATATCTTCTCGGAAGAGAAGTGAACGACCGTTTGTTGACAAACGTTTCTGGTTTCGAGTTCAAAGGAAGAGTTTAAGTCGTGAATGCAAGATGCACTGTTTGAATTCATTAATTTAAAACGTAGAATTGCGTAATAATGGTAGACGTAGCCAATTATAGATTCCGAATCCTATGCAAATGTAAGCTCAACTGTTTAGCACTATTTTCTATTATATTAATTAATGTTAGTTAATACAAATATATGAACAATGTTTTCTTCAAAGATAAATGAACACGCCGCGAGGAAGGCCTATTGTTTTAATATACTTTTTCCCGGATAGATAACGTGGAAATGCCACTATTACGTTTAGCGCAGACTATCTAGTGAGAAGTAAATTGGATATCAAACTGCTAACAAATCTCTAATTGATTATTTATTGGCAAATCTCAAATCTCTAACTGCGCAAGTACGCAGAATTACACGTAAACTTCTAGCTACTCAGCAAGGAATATGCGTCGTAATGTATGTTATTGTTTACCCACCCATAAGTGTAACACAATGATTAATTAGTATAGATACGTTACATTAGCCTAAATATTGTATTTATACTCTTATCGGTCGATTGAACTTATCTTTCGTTACCAAAATATTTATAGCCAATTTGTGTTATCTATTCCTGTCTACCTGGGACAGATATAGATGGACTAGCAACCTTTCTTCATATACTGTTTTGATTTTTGATTGCAAGTTACCTTGTGCGTAATTCGTCGTAGCTCAGTTGTTTGGGGCTTGACTCTGTATCAGTGGGTGCAGGGTTCAAATCCCGCTTGAACATGCACCAATGGAAATTAGGTTAAATGAATTTCTATGTACATTTTCGTAATAAAACTACATTTAAAAAATGCTTCTAATATTACGGTGAGGAAAACATCGTGAGGAAACCTACCTGTTTCCCGAACAGGCAATAGTCAGTGCTTGGAAATGACGACACGGCTTACCACCTGTCACATTGAGTACCAGATAGTCATCTGGTCAACGCGTGGGTTCGAGGTGGCCATAAAATTACTACCTTCAAAATTGCGGTGAACACCTGAACCTATGATCGTTATGGATTAATGGTCGTGAACGCGTTTGTCTTTTTTTTACCTTGTGCTGAGTCGGTGCTTCTATAGATGAGAAATAAGATCTATCTTTTTCTTGCTTTATTGTATATAATAAATGGTATTCTGTATATCTATCTTTCTTCACAACGTGTTGTACATGAGTTTAAATGGGATAATAATTGAATCCTTATTGCTATTATGTATTTTAAATGAGATACAGAAGAAATCGTGTGAGGTCTTTTTATTTCAGTAATTATAAATTCTACATTTACAAACAAACATATTACGTATACTACTGTATATAATACATAATACCTTTAATTAAACTTCTCTATACATATATGGTTGTGTTCAGTGCAATAAACAGTCAATAATGTAGCGTATTGAAGCAATATAGGTCACGCAGCGAGAGTTGAGGCGATCACACGGAAAGAGTTATTAATATGTACGTGTTTTTTATTACCTCCAGTTTATCTAGTTGATCTGCTTAGGTGTTACGTGGGTACCTGTTTTATATCTATCGTATGTACTATATATTTAATTAATCCCGTGATTCTTGTAGGCACAATATTTTTTTTAATTTAAAGCTAGACTTATCATGTAAAAAAATATAATAGTCAAAAGTAATAAAAGTCGCGATTTTCTTAGGAAAAGGATTTCAATCAACTCTACTTGAACTGTCAGGGTTGAAATGGCATTATTATAGAACATTAATGACAGTGTGTTAACCCATTGTTTGATAAATTCCATTGACCTTTTATTACCTAAATCGCTATCCAATAATGTCCAGGACTAGTGCAGGACTCATCACAAAATCTGACAACATACATATTTTAATTCGATAAAATTGTGAAAATACTGTTGAATGAGGGTGAAAACATCAGTGATCAATGAGAATCCTTCCAGTTTCTCATGGTAGGAAATATAGTCAGAACTTGTAGTTTTCTAAACTAATAAAAAACACAAACATTATTCCATAAGTACAGTGTTCTTCTCATCTCTCGCTGCGTAATTCATACCGGGTTGTGGTCACGCGCCTCTGTCAATCAGGATCAATTCCAGTCATGTGACAAACATCTACTATTTGACCTTCCTGCTCATTATTGAAACGTAAACAACATAAATCTACGTATGCGAATATATGTAACATTTATAATAAGTTATTCATTCATCATGATAAAGTGACAACAAATATTACCTTACCAAAAGTAAAAGTTACCTTAATTAAATTAAATTCTTTTGTTAGATTCTTTGTTTGAGACTTAAATATAATGCTAACTACCTACCTTTCTTTCCGGTATATCACGTTAGGTGCTCTCTATCTAGTGTAGCGCGGACTTGAAGTAATAACTTACATGCCTTCGAAATTTCGGAGATGACTTCTCAAGCCTCTGACTATACAGGGTGGCGCATTCAAAACGGTCAGTATGGGAAAGTCTGAAACTATAAGAGATACGAAGATTTGTTCTTAGGAACCATGTCACCGATTTTGATAAAAACAAAAACTGCATTCATACTTTCTTTGAAAAAACAACTGTATCCAGTACGGGAATCGAACCTGGTTGCTTTGAAAAAATAAATTGGCCCTTTTCACTTTTTCTTTTTAAATATCGATTGTGTAGGTCTTAAGCTGTAAATGTCTTTATGAAACATGGTGTCGAAAATGAATAAAATGCATTGTTTTGGCATACTTTAGTTTATCATAGTAGGTTACATACACCGTAACAATATTCAACAGACATGTAAAATTGTCACTATTGCTATTTGTAGTTTTGTACTTCCCTACTTGTTACATACACCATATTATGTGGCATTAGCATTGCATTAATCCTATAAGGAGGTTTTGTTATCTACAGTAATCAAAAACTAACAATCTATTGAAAAGTCTACTTAAAGTGACGTTTTAAACCATATTAGAAAATTTCTTGTGGGATTACGTTAAGGATGAATTTTACAAAACAAGCTATGACACCATTGAAGACCTAAAAGTAGCAATAGAGTCAATTTTAACGCAAATTCACCACATGAAAATACAAAATTCAATAGTAAGACCTAAACTAAACGTGTTGAATATGGTATTAAAAACAACGGTGGTCACTTAGAAAACCTACTATGATAAACTAAAGTATGCCAAAACAATGCATTTTATTCATTTTCGACGCCATGTTTCATAGAGACATTTACAGCTTAAGACGTAAACAATCGATATTTAAAAAGAAAAAGTGAAAAAACCCAATTTAGTTTTTTCAAAGCAACCGGGTTCGATTCCCGTACTGGATACAGTTGTTTTTTCAAAGAAAGTATGAATGCAGTTTTTGTTTTTATCAAAATCGGTGACATGGTTCCTAAGAACAAATCTTCATATCTCTTATAGTTTCAGACTTTCCCATACTGACCGTTTTGAATGCGCCACCCTGTATAAATGGTCGTGAAGCGATTACAGTATTTGTCAATCCATACGTATGTCATTATAATTAGAAATGCTACATGTAAACTGCAAGATATTATATTTCTCATTTTCTCATTCCGAATTGTATTTCGCAATTGAGTAACTTGCGTATTAGTAAATTGTAAACATTCGAATGTTTATAAGAAATGCCGTATAAAAACATGGAAGTGAGAAATAGGAATAATCGTAACATTACGTTATAAATGAGATTGTGAGAAATCCCTTTGTTTAATTTTTCTTGCGCATTCTAATGCACGGGTACTGTCACAACGATCTGATTGAATACAGGAAACTGGATGTTATTTAATCATTGCTTCAGCTATTATGCAAGTGATGTGTGACAACGGTAACATAACATACTCGTTACGAACGATATCTCTTCCTTAATCATTGAAATCTTGAGCATTGAGCTAGCAAACTGTCAATAATAATCCTTATAATTCCATTAGTTAAGATAATGGTGATGCTGTCTTGTCTCCGAATTTCTGTCTATGCCGAAAGGGAATGAAAAACGTGACTATAAAGTGTATGAATTTTATCTTAGTGTCATGACAAAACAATAAGAAAGTTCTTTGAAATGTGATGACTTAGCACCACGGACATTTTCTGACATGGCGCCGTATTTTTTGACAGTTAATTGACAGTTTGGAATGAAACTGTTGTTTGAGTACTCGGTATTGACCGATATGATTTGCAATTTCTTTTTTATTCGGTAAAAGTGCGTTGTTTACAATTGCGCAACTATGTAGGTGAAAGTGCAAAAAGTTTCTAAGCTTTTTAAGTTCATCATGCTTTATCGCTAATTAATCATGACATCACTCAGGATTCAATGTGCGTAAACCAATCTTATACGTAACTACTATTTACGTTCTACACCTCTCAAACTGAGGGGTAGGCAGATATTACGGAACCCAATGTAACAAGTAAATAAGTGATTGGTAATTTCGGTGTGACCAGTCATATTATCACTGTTTTGAAGAGATGATGATGCTGATTAATGATGATCTCCTACCTTACGTTAATCTTCAGGATCGCTATATGAAAGCATTAGAATAATTAGTGATAAGTTTCCTCATTACCCAGTAAATTTTAATTAACTTAGTCCCCGTAGTAACCTTCTACCACATACTTACCAATAAGAAGCCCCATGCAGGACTGGAACATAAAAAGAATGCTAACTAGCTGCCGTTCTTCCAGAAATGTTAGAGTCGACTAAGAGACTAGGGGTCAATGGAATTTATTGAGCAATGAGTTAACAACCTGTCATCGTTGTTCCTGCTAAAAAGAGTATTGTATTTGGAGATTTTATTGTCTCTGGAGTTCTGTCCACCCCGAAAGGGATTATATGACGTCAATGTATATGTATGTAGTTTTCATAAAGTTCCAGCTATCATGCGACTACAAAGCACCGTAAAATAATAATATTCGGATGCGGGTTTGACATATCATGACGCCATGTTGTAATGGTTCAATGCACGTTTTGAAAAGCGGTCTGCTCCGATAAGGTTGCATACGAGATAACAGGAACTCTATGGGTGTAACCTCCATGCGGGTTTGTATATAAACATACATAAAGACCATTAACCCTTACAGTCAATATTACTCAATTTATGACTATAGTAAACACAGTTCACCACATAGTCAGTACTCAACGTAATCAAGTGAACTTTTATGCAATAGCCTAAGATGCTGACTATTGCCTAAAACGAACGAACTATAAGCAGGTTTATAGTGATTTCTTGCATTGTTAATGCGATGATTAACCGCATATGTTATGCATATCCGTTGCGGATAACCTAGCTCATATCTGCATCGAACGTCATTCTTCCACTTTAGTTAATCTGTAACAATGGCTGAAAATCATAAAATAACGTGTTAGTTCTTACGTAACATACATACATATGCGTTTTTAAATCCTTGTCAGTGTGGACAGAACAGACAGTTGGAGTTATAATATATCTGAAACGCTTTTTAGTATAAAGATTGGGATTGTTATGTCATATGGAACGTAGGTGACAGTTTGCTCGACCATCGCTCAATAGATTCCATTTACTTCCTTAGACTTATACATTCCCACAACATGCCTGGAAGAACAGCAGCTAGTTAGCATTCCTTTTACGTCCCAGACTAGCATGGGATGATATGGTACGGTAGTTTGTACGTAAGTATAGAACAAACTAAGTACATTTCTTTCCGGTATGCCAGAAGAGATATATGAAATGAAGTTAATGGTTTAACAATCTGTAACCAATATGCGATCATTACCCTTGGTACTATTATACCATCAAGCTTCTATCCACCCCGGAAGGCATCAAAACACGTGAGTTACATGTAGTTCTAAATGTCAACAAAGAATGCATGGTGTACCTGATAAAAATATGCTTTGTTACACATTCTTGGTCGAACACACTGCTTCCTTTGCCCCAGTGTGTCAGTGCAAACAGCCAGTCCACGTTTCGCCGCAAGCGCGAGACAACGTCAGTTGTATAGCGCGCGCGCAAATTTAAATAAAAAAAACTTTTCTTGAGTGAAATTATTTTATAACAATTATTTCTTGTGTTATTTAGTGTTTTTATGTGTATGTTATAAGAAAAACTGCGTTTATATTTTGGAATATCGTGCGGGTAAGTGTTGTTAAAGGGTAGAGAGTTTTCTCTGATAAATATTTCTCGTTGGATGCTGTTAGTGAAATTTTTGTCCAAGGCGACATGACATGCTTTTGTTGGTTATCTATTTGAAGGTTTTGTTTGTATGTTACGTAGTTTTAAAAGGTTTACACATGGAAAAGTAGCTTTTACAATCTATGAGCTTATAAGTTTAACTGGTACCTACTTTTTGATCTAATGTAATATTTTTTGCTCGAAACTTTTTTAACTATTGTGACATTAGTTTTTGTTCATGAAAATACTTTTGTTATCTGCTGTATAATTAATATAAATTCTGATATCAAAATAGATATCTAACGTTTTTTCATGTTAAGTTAATTAATGACACAGAGATCTGTTCTCTGTGTTTTTCAATATTAATTTGGATAAGGGTAATGACTCAGAATATGAAGCTGTAATATAAAAAAGCTTAAATCTATTGAAGGATATAAATTAGGACTTAACACTGTAGATTGCCTCTGAAACTTACCGCTTTACGTATTCTAGAATATTACTTAAATAGAAAAAATATATCGTATGTTTAGCACTAAAAGTAATTGAGAAAAAATAAATAAGTTATGTACTAGTTATGAAAAAATAGTTATGAAAAAAAATGATAACTAATATTTGATGGTCATAAAGTAGAGATTACATTATTTTTCTCATTCGTTTATTTATTTAATAAGCCCGATAAGCAGATCTAGTACACAGATCTACGTGCGATTCCCTCACAGTTTTTTTACACACGTTTTTCTAATTTGTTAATTTATTTACGATACAAGAAAAATAATCAAGCTGCCTATAAATATTAAATTGTTACTAATCGTGAAATAGCGAGGCTCTGGATACTAAATAGATTTTTTATATTTTTTTTATTACGAAGAATAAATACTATATGTATTACGAACTTGCTTTATTCGTGTGTACCTAATAAAATATCTAATCGTATCATATACTCGAAATCATTGACAAACTTGCGGTTCATTTTTTTCCATAAACATTGGGATGTCATGTGAACCTGTGAACAGGTCGTTAGTTCCTCGCCCAAGAGATTCCATTGAGCACTACTACTACTTTTGTTCTTACTTATGTATCATCTATGCGGTTATGGCGCTTGTGATCTTCTTACATACACATATTCACGCCTCTATTTCCGAAACGAGATAATCAGAGACTATCGGTGGTTACCGGTAACGATCCTGACAAATATATCTTCCTTTACTCACACCTGTTTTGTTTCTCATGTTCAAATAATGTCGAAGTAGCTGTCTCATCCCCACAGAAGTCGTATACTATACCGTTGTGTGTGTATGCGGAGTGATTGTTATTGTTTTGCTGCACCTGCGTTATCGTGCTTAGCCGACTTGTGTGGAACAGTTACTTACTCCACATTCAGCGATTTCCTTTAAATAATTTATACGAGTAAAAACCACGGGCACTCGAACAGAACAAATGGGTAAATACTGATACTTAAGGCCTCGGTATCATGGTTTGAGTATGGGCGGATTATTGTACTGACTAACCCTGTGTGTCAAAATAATTTAAGAGAAAAATTATGTAGCGAGATAGAGTAGGGCAATGTCACTAATACTCATTAATACCATAAAAATTCGAAGATGTTCGGAGATATTGAGTCTCGGAAGTACTGTCTACCTCTTAGGGTATATTGTAAGATGAAATAATACAACGTATTATACAGTTCAAATTATCTATGCACAGAGGTGCGTGTGCCGATATTTTCACATAAGGAATAAAGTATATACTTGTATGTATAAGTACAGTCAGTGATAAAAGTGGGACTGCACTTTTATCACTGACTGACTTACATTTTATAACTGAGCTCACTATACATTGTCATGGCCAATATACGTTGAAATGAAAAATATTGTCTTTTGTTCTTATAAACTTAAACCTTATAATAAGATACTAGGACTGCACTTTTAGCGCTTACTGTACATTAGATCATTATAACCCTTGTACAACCTTCAGCACACATCGTGATAGATGATATTCTATGTCCACATGTACAGTCACCACCTATTCCGGAGAATAGATTTTTATTTTTTCATTAGTATTTTCAAATTGAAGTTATATACAATAAAACAAGGAATTAAAACTAACAAAACATTTACAAACTTATAACTAATTAAAATAATTAACCTATAAATTAAATATATCTAAAAATAGAATAGATAGTTTTCGTCTCAGAAGTGTCAACCAGGTTAAATTAAAGTCACTGACTCTACTTTGTATTGTAGTTACATATACACAGTATCAATACAAGTTTGTTCACCGAATGAATTCCATATTCTGTGTACAATGCCATTATCAGTGTTGAGAATGCCAATTTACATTACTTGTTCGATTACTTCCACCTTTTCATTCCGTTCGATGTGTTCGATTGTTATGTTGAATGAATCGATTATTTCGTTAATGGACGAAGAAAGCTAGAGTTAATAGGGGAAAAAGTTATAAGGAAAATATTTACATATTATTTTGAGACATAAATATCAGTCACGTTCGACTTTACTTGAATACGAATGGTACTAATTTAGGACACCATTACACCAATTGAGCTAGCCCCTTGGTAAGTTCATTTAAGACTTGTGTTAAGGGTACTAGTCAACGTTAAGAATATATATATATATATATATTTATTATATATATATAATCAACAACCAGATTGGAAAGCAGAAGAAAAGCCTAGTTCCTAACTCTGCCTCCATCGGGAATCGAACCCGAGACCTCACGATTAGCGTTCAGGTGGTTAACCAATCGCGCCACGGAGGTCATCACGAAAGGAATAGTCAATAATTAATAGAAAAATAAATAGATAATACTTCTTGTCCAACTTAGTATTAGTATCTTCAAAACATAATATTTCTATCATGTTGTTCCATCTATAATGGTAAACGATGGCTATCGATCTATTCTGTAGCTCGATCTTTCTCGAGCCTTTAATAGTCTATCATTATCATGATACCCAGGAGGTAGTACGTTGCCCCTCGGTCATGAGTTTGACCTCTCACCCAAGCAGTTTGCCCCAGGGGTCCAACATGACTATAGGTATATCTCAAATGAATGGGTTCGATTCCCGGTGAAGGCAGAGTTGAGAACAACGCTTTTCTACTGCTTTCCAGTCTGGTTGTTGATTATATATGCTATATATGTATAGTAAGTATATATTTCTTAAATATACGTTGACTAGTACCCTTAACACAAGTCTTAAATGTACTAACCAAGGGGCTAGTTCAATTGGTGTAATATTGTCTAAATATTATTATTAATAATGAATTTAGTATTATGAGAATAAAATGTAGATATAGGTATAGAGTTATATGTTTTTTGCCTTGTAGTAGTTAGTTGACTTATTTTTTAAATTTATGACTTAGGAAATAAAGTAAACATATGTTTTAGCAAGAGGTGTATTGTTGATTAAATTTGAATTGTTCTTGGCTTTGTTAGTTACACAAAGTAAAATATTTCATATGCTTCAATAATTAGTTTTACTACATACATACATATATTCACGCTTCTACGTCTCTAACGGGATATGCAGATACTATCTATAGCCACTAGGAACGATCCTAACAAATTACTTATACTCATTGACCTTCTCATACAAGCTCTTCTGTTCTTCACGCCGCGTGGACCCGCTTTAATAAGAATGTCTCTTAATTTTGATTATAGTATTTATTTCTTATAATTATAATATTAATCTTTTAAAGTACGCAAGCTTTAATTAAATAATATAGATACTGACAATATCACTAGAAGAATAAATCTCGATAGAAACGTACAAGTCAAAGAAAAGAGAACACTTTGCCACTTACTTCTCAGTCACGTTTGAACAATATTAATAAAGCATGCCTGCCGTTATCTCAATAACAATTAATAAAGCTCCTACTCTCAATTGCTTTAATGAAAAAGCTTCGATCCAAATTCATATTCAAATATAACTTAACATTGATGGCTTATAACTAGTAAAGTATTTTTACATCCGTGCTTATTGCTGTGTATTTATTTTGGTTGTTGTTATTGATTACTTAAAAAATATTCATTCTACGTCCACTCTAATAAAACATATCAATATAAACCTAAAATCTACTAGTTTGTTCCAAATACATAGTGAAATTTCTCGCGTATGTTGCATAAGACTGCAACTTTCTTTGTGAGTAAATAATTAGAATTCTATGAGGCCTACAGCCTACAACCAATGATTTTCTTGTTCACAATGTCAGCTATCGTGAGAGCTTTCGTGCAAATTATAGGTTAGTGTAGTTTCTAGTTCTTGCTGTTTGAAGACTAGGCTAAATATACATACATATATAGTTGGATAAGTTAAAACCTTTAGTTAGAAGTGAGTTCGATTTCTTACAATGCGGTGTCGTTTAGGACTTAAATAGATTGCTATGCTATTGCTATTATATTGCTTTAATAGATTGCTTAATTTGGGCCTGAAATATTTAGGACTTGATCTAGAAATTTGATTCTAGGGATACATGGAAGTTATTGTAAGTTACCTTTCACTAGTATCCCTAACTGATATAATGTAGATAGGTAGAAAGGTACTATGTCTTTAAGGATCTGTTCTTTATATATGATATTCTTCGTCTGTAATAAGTATTACTCTATTCATGAAATCTTGCAGATAGGAAATAGTCAGCGTACACAAACGCTTAAGGAAACTAGTCACTTTGAGCTTATTGGTATTACCAACCTCATACAAATTTGTAAGGTAGCAACTACACTTAACGTTGAAATGTATGCACATATAAGTTTGTACTTAATAAAAAACACTTCACAGTAATTGTTTCACGTAATTACCAAAACCCATTTACATCGAACAAGTAACTCTTTTACGTTTAGCTTAACATAACTCGCTAAACAACTGGGCTGCAATGTGCCTGCATTGTTAAATAATGTAACAATATTATGTGGATTGACGTGTTATTCACCATTGTTTTATTCGTGTTAGTGTGGGACCATTTTGGATATTAACTAGCTGCCGTCTTCCCAACATGACTAAGGTTTTGCTTTAAAAACAGATAGGGGTTGTCTAAGGAATTATGGGTGACATGCTACTCATCATCACTATTTCGAATATTGGAATTATTGGAATATACATATGTAAATGTAAACGTGTAGCTATACAATCACAATCCTTTAATACCTTCAGGGATGGATAAAATCTAGAAGACACGATAATGTCTCCTAGGTTATATACAATATGTTGCAATAACTATTTACCGTTATAGTGACACTAGAATTGTAGTTCAGTAGTACAGGGTTGATTGACATCACGACATCACACACCTATTCATTAGGAGTTTGTTGACATACAATCTCGTATGTTTTCCTCAAACCATAGGACAATGATCTAGCTATTTTCGTACTATAGGCTAACGTTTAAATCTTAGTTACGAGTTAGTTCATGATTCATACGTGTATACTATTTCTAAAATGATTTATTCTTGTTGTAGCTGAGACGTAAAAAGAATTCTAAGTAGATGACGTTCTTCCCGAGATGTCTTGGGAAACCATTAAGGGAATTTGGTCAATGGAATCTGTTGGGCGATGGGCTAGCAACCTGTCTCCAATGTTCTCTAAAAAGTGATCTAGGAGATATTATGTTGTGTTGGTTTTGACCACCACAAAAGGGATTTGAGGACGTGAATGTGTCAGTATGTATGTATTATCACGTCACGTGTTTTCATTCATTTGAGAATGGTTAGAACCATTTGTAAATACCACATTTTACTGGTTCGTATAACGAGCGGGGTTATAAAAGTATCGATAAGAATATCTGTCACAAGTTGCCAGCCAATCGCTTAATAGGATCCCATAACCCCTAATCCTTATCTATGTCCTAAATAATAATATATCCCTATAAAGATGACCACATCAAATGATATGAAATTACAAATCTGATGTACAACAATATGCTTATTCAACATGAATATGAACTCAAAATTGAATTAGACACAACACACATATTACAGGCAATAAAATGAAATTTTACTTCAACAATTTTATTTACAATTTTTACTGTGGCAATCTCAAAAGGCATCCAGTTCGACCAGATAATTTTATGCATTTTCCTATTGATAACCAGTCACGGAAAAAAGTATTATCAACTAATATATTCTTTTATAAGCAACCCAACCTGTGACGATAGTTCTTTGGAATTGTGGACGTCAGTGTGTATGTTATCAATGGCTGCATACGTAAACATACCTATTGTATTCGTATGTATTGCAGTGAGTCAGGAGTGATGAATTTAAACAGATAACTAACTGTCAGAATGACATCATGATCCTTGCTCATGGGACTTCAGTATTCAGGAATCAGCTGGCTTCATGGCATAAAGTAACCAATTACTAAACTATTGCTTAGATACTCTTCTCTTCTTTATCTACTTCTTTATTCTTCTATATTTTTCCTTTTTGTCGTTATTAATAAGATTTCCCAGAATAAAAATACTTGAGTATACGTATGAATATATGAATATTTATCCCGATATTAGGTTTTTAGAAGACATACATAAATATGTTCACGTTCTATTCCTTTCGTGATGGACAGAAGCTTACATTACAAAAATATCTCCTAGAATCCTCTCGTTCTATTAAATCCATGAGGGAATAAAGATGTGATATTATATGTATATATGACAGTTCTTGACCATGACAAAACCTCCTTCTATCCTTTTGAAACTGTACAGTACATCGAAAAGAATATCTCGAAACTAAATACCCAAAATTTGTACATCTACATAGCTTCTTATTATTCAATGATTGCGCTATTTGTCATGACAACACGAAAGTCAAGATCGCAACGTTATCAGTAACAGTATCTGTAGAAATCCCACTTTTATCTTGATGGATGTTTACCTCTCGTGTTTGATCAGTTCTCTATACTTCAGTTACCTTTCCTTGTTTTCAGTGACAAGGTTATGTTGAATAACATACATAAATATATAATAAAAAAGACTAATGACTGACACATTATATATATGACTGACATAGGGGTATGTTTTCAAAAGACTGTGAAGCATCGTTGACTATCATTTAACTATTATTAGATGACTGATGATTTTATATTAATGATAATAACCGAGTCCTAATCGCTCAATAGATGTAATTTACCCCAAATACCATAGTTGCCTCTTACGACATGCTAGGAAGAAAGGCAGCTGGTTCTATAATATTCAATCACTTAGTAAGGCACACATAATAATCGTGAAAATTATACACATGAAAATGTAATAAAATCTCGCAGTATTGTTTCTATAACTAGTTATAATTAAACTTTACTAACAAAGCAAGATAAGGGAAATTACTTTCTAGACTTTATATTCTTTATCCATATACATACATACATACATACACATCACGCCTGATTCCCTGTTGAGGGGTAGGCTGAGATCACGGATCCCCATTTGTCCCGATCCTGACAGACCACTTTCGTTCATTGACACTCATACACACTCGCCGGTTATAGGTATCTAACGTCATCCTTATTATCCATCTAGTTGACTAAAATCTAGATTTACAGTAAGTCACGTACAGTGGGTCATATAATAACTAACAAGGAACATAACTACGTAATGTAATGTAATCTTTATTATGTTAATTGTTAGTAGGGTAAGTAGGTTATAAAATTATGCGTTTAACATGGATTCAAACACATTCACGCCAATATTTCCTATGATTCTAAAAATCATTTCGTCTTAATAAGTCAAAATATTCTTCTGATTATTTCATAGAAATCATATATTCTTAAACAAGTAGTATTAATATATTGTAGTATTATATGACGTTAAGGAACAATATAGCAATGGAATCATCATCATCATCATCAGCCTGTATCAATCCACTGTTGGACATAGGCCTCCCCCAAATGACGCCACTTCTCCCTGTCAGTGGCCGTTCGCATCCATTCGATGCCGGCCAACCTGCGCAGGTCGTCTTCCCACCTTGCCGGGGGGCGCCCCACACTACGTTTACTGAGACGCGGTCTCCACTCTTGGACTTTTTTGCTCCAGCGACCATCAGTCCTTCTACATACGTGACCAGCCCAACTCCACTTCAGCGTGCCAACTCTTTTCATAATGTCGGTTACTTTAGTTCTCTGGCGTATCACCTCATTTCTGATGCGATCTACCAGAGAAAACCCGAGCATCTTCCGTTCCATAGCACGCTGAGCGACCTTGAATTTGTGGGCTAGTCCCGCAGTGAGTGTCCACGTCTCAGATCCGTACGTCAAAACGGGGAGCACACACTGGTTGAAAACCTTCGTTTTCAGGCATTGAGGTAAAGACGACGTAAGGACATGCCTAAGCCTTCCGAATGCTGCCCATCCCAGCTGTATTCTTCTGTCCGCCTCCCTCTCGAAGTTGTTTCTGCCAAGGTGTATAATTTGGCCTAAGTATGTGTATTGGGAAACAACTTCTACGGGAGTGCCTCCTAGGGCAATCGGGCTCGGGACCACCAAATCATTAATCATGATCTTGGTTTTTTCTAAATTCATCCCGAGTCCGATGCGTCGAGAAGCAGCATCTAATTCGGACAGCATTTCCTCCAGATCCTGCAGCGACTCTGCCATCAGGACGATATCATCAGCAAAGCGGAGGTGCGAGATGTATTCCCCATTGATATTTATTCCTCGTTCAACCCAATCCAACGTTTTGAAAACATCTTCCAGTGCACTCGAGAACAGTTTCGGGGACAAAACATCCCCCTGTCTGACACCTCTCTGCAACTGGATAGGTTTCGTGCCGTGGCCTTGGAGTTGAACGGTCATAATGGCGGAATCATAAATATGTCTCAACACACTCACATATCGCCAGTCGATCTGAGATCGCTGCAGAGATTCCATGACCGCCCAGGTCTCGACCGAGTCAAAGGCTTTCTCATAGTCCACAAAAGCGAGGCAGAGTGGCTGGTTATACTCTTCAGTTTTCTGTATAACTTGCCTCAGCGTGTGTATGTGGTCCATGGTACTAAAACCCCGTCGAAACCCGGCCTGTTCTGGAGGCTGAAAGCTATCTAGCCTGGCTGAGATTCTATTAGAGATGACCCTCGAGTCATTGTCTCGAGTTGCGGCGGCTAACCGATCGCGCCACGGAGATCGTATACACAAGTCGTGAAGCTTATGAATAAATCCCTTTCTGGGTAGATAGAACCGTAAAAACGTCTGTTTGGTCACTTTTCTTCCAGCAATATTGGAGTTATCGGACTGCTAAGGATTGGAATTCACTTCCCCCGTCTGTATTCCCGGTAGAATATAACTTAGGTCTCTTCAAGGCTAGAGTGAATAGGCTATTACTGGACCAGCGAGCTACATTATCGACCTCATCGTCACTTACCGTCAGGTGAGATAGGGGTCAATCGTTGGACAGTTATTAATAAATAAATTGAAAAAATTATCGTATGGTACCTACATAGTTACACATGGTTCGCATTCTTTCTGCGTCCCACGTGACTTAATCTAAGCAGAGAGGTAAATAACTTTCTATTCTTGCTCCCGAATGCAAGACTTTCGATCTCGAAGGTCACTCGAGGGCAGTGATCAGGAAAATGAGGTCCCATCACAGACACTTTCACTATTGTTCCAATAAATCGGAATTTTGCGCCTTAATCGGCTTTTGACTTTTGGTTGACATTCTTTTTCGGTTTCATCCGAGTTTGGGACGTAAAAAGAATGGTAACTATCTAACATTTATTCTGGCATATCGTAAGAGGCGACTAAAGGACTAGGGTTCAATGGAAATTATTGGGCGATACGCTAGCAACTGGTCACTTATGTTCTTTTAGGCATCATATGTATGTATTGTATATGTACGCATATGTCTTGGGCTATTAGGGAAGTTAAAAGAAAGTCAACTATCTGCCATTCTTCCCAGTATGTCATGGGAGGCGACTAAGGGACTAAGAGTAAATGGAATCTATTGGGCAATAGTTGTCGTTCATATACCATATGACATCTCAGCCGAAACAATGATGCTAAAGAGTGCTCAGGTCACTGTCATTGTGTCTCCTAGGTTCCGTTCACTCCAAGGGTTTAAAGGAAGTGAATGTACTTTGTTTTTGAGCCGGAGACACTGTTTGACCCGTCCTATGGCCAGTCTATCGATCGAAAGGTCAGCGCAGAGTGACTTAGGCATGACCAACTCGATTTCACATTGTTTCTGATCCCCACTGATCTGGGACCTTGAATGGTTGGTAGCTGCCGGTATTTGGTAAATGGTGGTGCCGGTATAAAAATAGTTTCGAGAGTTTTTGTGATAGGTTAGCTACGATCATTTTACACATTTCGTCTTTTCAATGGTATAATTGCAATGTTATTCTACGAACATCTATGTTTATGTGCCAGTGTAAATATGTATAAAGTTAATACTCATATATTAAACTAGCTGTTTTGACCTGGAGTTTCCGACATTCATCTTTTGGTAACAGTGTGTATGTATGTTATTAATGCATATTGTATTTAGAGAAAGCAGGTTCACTATTTATCGTGCAAAATTTTGTGCGTTTTCAGTGACAAACAACTTTTGCATATTAAAAAAGTCACTGTATTATTCGGTTTAGATTTGTCACATTTTATACTGTGTGTCCACTTGTAATAAACAAAAATATAAAACGTTCTCTGGAGATATGATAAATGCATATATATATGTAAAGACCAGTCACGATAGACGCCTTATATTGGGTCTGTAGCTATAGTCTGGCCTTCGTTCACTCCAGTCTGTTGTCTATGCTCAGTGAGTCGTGAAGCAATAAAGACAGCACCATATTTGATCATCACCTTGAACTATGAATGGGAAAGTGGGCGGGACTATAAAGAGCTTTTACGCTTCTGTTTGATTTATAGTCCATTGCTAGTCTAGTGAATAAAATACATAGATGCGTTGCTTATGGGTATGTTGTAGAAGTAAAATAAGGATCTAGGAGTAAGTGGAATTAGGCAATGGGTTAATAACCTAATATTACATATTGATATCATCACTACCCCGCTGAACATATGTGGAGAGGATACTTAAGACTCTATTCATTAAAGTATGACTTTTCACTAGAAGGATTTAGACATGTGTATAAACTTTCACGAGCATTACCCCTTACCTACATGGTAGTCTTTGATTGACTTTTCTATCTCTGAATAATAGAAGTATGCGAATATGTATTATATGCTAAATACATAAATACATGCATATATTCAGGCCTCCATGTCCTTAAGGGGCCTCCTGAAACGAACCTGACAAATCTCTTGCTTCACTTACACCCATTAACCTTCTCATACATGCTCTTTTGTTCTTCACACTACGTACATCCGCCTTGAGAAGAATGTTTCCAATCTGTATATGTTGTACGTGATCTACCCCGTCCAACTCTACCTTCTTTGCTAAAAGCTTCATAAATGACAATAATACATATCTAAGGACATTTGAAGTGACATTAGCATAGGAATTTCGTTAACGTAGTGTTTTGGTCTCGATTATCCACTTAATATGCGTCGAACATTAACCTGTCTGCGCCGGTAATGGCTGGCATTTTCTCACAAAGCCTTTGTTTCGTGGCATTTCGAGTGCAGCGATGGACTGGAAATGCTTATGAACATGTTTGAATAGGAATTAGCGAGTACATGTACGAGTGCTTTTGGAATGAAGGAACTTAGTATGAATGCTCTGAAAGGATATGTAAAGGGGAATTATTATTGTATGTATGTGTATGGCATTTACACACATATAAATATAATAATAATAACGCCCATTAACATCTATAGGTCAGTCAGTGGTTCGCGTTTCCATCTCCGTACTTAAAGAGTTTATGATTATTCACCACTAACAATCGTTCGTTTATTTTGTCTATGGTAGGTACCTGAAACTGTCTCGAGGTACATTCTGCTCACGATGTTTTCGTTTAATTTAGTAGATGGTGGATTTCATCATACTTTTACATATAATGCTAATGTATTTCAATTGCACACATATACAGACATATTAAATCCATGACCACAGGGTATAGTTTTCACATAACATACGACTTTAAAACCTTAAAGGGTATTCAGTAGCTTGAATCACCACCGTCATTACAAACCTCTGTGGTATCTTAAAGCCCATGTTGCGCTAAACCCGGTTTAACGAGTGGTCAATCCATCACCATATACGTACTGACATAACAGTATTAATAATATTAATATATTCCGTTACATTGTATTCTAGAATCTAATTTAACGTATTCGGCAGTTATGAATTCCTCTCGGTTACATAATCTGAATAAATAATGTGTGATGAATGCGTCTGATTAGATAAGTAAGAGCAAAAATACTAGTTAGACGTGATTTTGGCTTCGCTTTGCGTAACGGTTTTGAATTATGGCTCTTCACTCGGGCGGTTTTGGCTCGCTATAAATATGTGGTGAATCAGGCTGGTTTCAAAGGAAAAACGTGTATTTAGCTGAGTACAGGGAGAGTTTATAAAAAGAGTGAATTAAAGACTTAAAAAATATTAAATATATATTTATAGGTACTATTGAAAGGGAGGACTAATAGTACAAAAGTGCACACCAATAATACTGGATTGTAACATACACCAAAATAATGCAGTCCCAATCCAAACCTAACCTTTGCTATCTTCTTCTTTGGGTGCCATCTCCTATCGGAGGTCGGCTATCATTGAGGCTACACGATCACGCGATGTTGTCGCTCGGAAGAGTTCTATATTACTCGTGTTAAACCACTCTGCGAGATTCTGCAGCCACGACGTTTTTCTGCGGCCAGGCCTTCTTCGACCTTCAACTTTGCCTTGCAGAATAAGTTGCAGTAGGTTGTATTTGTCGGCGCGCATAATATGACCAAGATATTGCAGTTTCCTCCTTTTTATGGTCTTCAAGAGCTCTAACTTCTTATTCATTTTCTGTAAAACCGTTTCATTTGTTACTCGATCCGTCCATGATATTTTCAACATCCTCCTATATATCCACATTTCGAATGCTTCTAACCGTTTACATAACGTTTGGGTTAGTGTCCAGGCTTCTACTCCGTATAACAGGATTGAAAATATATAAGACCGCACTAAGCGGCATCTCGTGGAGAGTTTCAGATTCCGGTTACAAAGATGAACCTTTGCTATATTAGCATACTAGTGACCCGCTCCGGCTTCGCACCGGTACGAAATATATAGCCTACTCCACTATTTAATGGATGTTATTATACATATAAACCTTGAATCACTCTATCTATTAAAAAAAACCGCATCAAAATCCGTTGCGTAGTTTCATAGATTTAAGCATACAAAGGGAGATAGGGACAGAGAAAGCGTATTGTTTTATACTATGTAGTGATTAGCATTTAGCTATATTTTAATGTACATTTCAGTATTTTGATGAGGTTATTTTCCTGTATTTATTACTATAAATAAAATTTCGTTAATATATAGTTGGTACTCAAGTGCCTAGAGTCATGCCTACACATACATAACAACTTTTACTATTCCTATAGAAGTGGAGAGGAAAAGAGTTACCATAATTTATATAACCAGCCATTTAATATATACCAGTTGTTAAACATAATATTTGAGGACCATTGAAAGTATTGCACGCCGGTATAACATAGCCAGCGAATCACCTAAACGCACTGTAGACAGCTGGTTACATCTGTCGAGTCCCAGACCACTAAAGCTACTAATTAAATACATGAACAAGTCGAAACTGGCGTGCATTAATTTGAAACTGGTTCAGTGTACGTGTATTTGAGAAAAGTTTTTGTTTTGCCCCGTGGGATAATGGCATTCTCGGAGCCTTAATAAAGGAGGCACTTGTCAGTATTTACTGGTATTTACTGACAGGTGACGAGACAGGTTTAGGAAGTGGTGTGTAGTCTGCATAATAAATAAAACTAATGTTTTGTAAAGTAAAAGGTAGTCTATGTTATGAATATAATATTGTGTCTTAACTTAATCTTTAGAGACGTAAATAGAATAAGTCCAAATCTACCAGGGTTGCAAAATAATGGTCATCTATTTCTATTCCTATCCATCATGACGTATATGTACATATATACACACGTTCTTTAATCACCGTCGGGATGGAGAGAACCTTGGACATATATCTCCTCTCCTAGGTCACTTGTTAGCACAAATATTTATGGGGTTTTGAGGAACAATAGTGACAGATTGCTAGCCTATCGTCCAATAAATTCTTTACCCTATGTATGTAACACTGAAACTCATATGATTTATCTGCTTGTTTCAGATTTTCAATTAGCTTACACAAAATCATTTGATGGTGTCTTAGAATTCTTCTTCAGAAAGATAAGGTGAGTTTTATTTAACATAATATTATTTCCTTTAAGAGAATAAGTTACCTCATATTATATAGTAACTAATGTATTTATGTATTTATTTATATTTTTTTTTTTTTTTTTTTTTTTTTTTTTTTTTTTTTTTTTATGAGCGAACCTAGCAACGTAACTAGGGAACTAGAAGAAAATTATTTTAAAATTGCTTTTAACTCCAAATAAAATATAAGCCCATGTAACATTAAGAAGACCACCCCTGCCATCTATTGTGTGTGTTTCATGATAGTGCCGGCTCTTTTATTTGTGTTTGCTACACTCTTCAACAAAATAAAAGCGTTTATTATTGATTGCTGCTGTGTGGGGTTGCTAGGCGCCTGACCAATATCAACCAGCCAATGAGAGAGGGAATCAGTTCCAGAGAAAAGCAAATTGGAAGATTCTTATTGGTGGTTGTTTCGAAGCTGCGTCAGTGCCTGCGCACTGTGCTTGTTTTTAAATATTTGGTTTTTTAGTTTTTTGTATATAATGTAAATATTTACCTTTTAGAATCTTTATGTTTTTTTAAGTTTTATTAATATTTTTAAGTCTAACCAATTTAATGTTGAAAAATGATATAAGTGCCGAGCCTCTGTCAGGAGCTGTGCCCGCGCCGCTAACACAATTAGAAAAATGCCTCCATTGTTCTCAGCCACGGTTTTTTAAAGGTAAGCACGGTCTTAATATTCACATATCCAAATGCCATAAACACCTCCACAACCTACCAAGTTCATTGCCCACTACATCTACTTCGATCAATTCCTCAAATTTTCATACAACATCCACCCTTTGGAAAACATTAGGAAAATTGAAATCATCCATTCCTCTAATAAAAAGAATACCCAAAGGAGCCCGAGTATCCGTCGCCAAATCATTGTCCAATATTTTGAAAGCCGTGGTTGACAACAATGATGTTAATAGTTGGAAAAATTTCTTTTTATTCTCATATAGCACTCTCCATATAGCATCAAATTCGAAATCAGCCACGCAATCCATAAAAGATAACTGCAATAACCATTTGGAAATACCACTTTTACACAAAACAAAACAGAAACCTTTTAATATACAAAATAAAATAAAAAGTAAAATAGCCGATGGAGACGTTAGCGGTGCAGCGCGTTTGTTATTTTCTAATGATAGCATTGCTCCTGACTGCCCTGAAACGCTCCAATCTTTGCAGGACAAGCATCCACCTTCAAGGGGTAGCCTGGGTGAGCCAGATCCGTCGGCCTTCTCTTCGCCCCAGCACGAGGCAACGGCGCAGGAGGTGCTCGAGGCGGTCCTGTCGTTCAGGAGTGGCTCGGCTGGTGGCCTCGATGGCCTAACGCCTCAACACCTGAAGGATTTGTTGTGTGGGGCCGTCGGGGTCACTGGTGAGGCCCTCCTGACGCAGCTGACGCGGCTCGTGAACCTCATGCTGGCGGGCAAAGTGTGTGGGGAGGTCACGGACTTGCTTTACGGGGCAAGTCTGTGTGCTTTGAAGAAGAAGGATGGTGGTATACGGCCCATTGCAGTCGGCAACACTATACGCCGCGTTGTGTCAAAGATCTGCTGTCGCCATATTGCACCAATTATCGGGCCTTATTTTGAACCTACACAGTTGGGATTTGGCACGCGCGGTGGGTGTGAAGCGGCAGTGCATGCTGCGCGCACATTTTGCGAGCATGGCTCGGGTGAGGTCCTTTTGAAGGTTGACGTCAAGAATGCTTTCAACTCGGTAGATAGGGCTGCCTTGTTGGATCAGGTGAAAGAGAAAGTACCCAACATTTATAATTACATTTGGCAAAGTTATGGAAATCCATCAAAATTAATTTATAATCAAAATTTAATAAATTCATGTACTGGATGCCAACAAGGTGACCCTCTTGGTCCGGCTTTGTTCAGCCTGGCAATCCATCCACATATTGAAGCTCTTACGTCGGGCTTCAATGTGTGGTATCTGGACGATGGTACTATAGGAGGCGAAGCGACTGCCGTTCTAAGGGATTTAGAAAAAATTCAAAACAGTTTCTCATCTTTAGGTTTATCTCTAAATTCATCTAAATGCGAAATTTTCATCAATAATGCCATTCCAAACGAGACAAAACTCAACATCTTTGAAAAATTTGAATCAATAGCACCGGGTATTAAAATTTTGGATAAAAGTTCGCTTCTCCTCCTTGGTGCCCCTTTGAACTCCGATTCATCCGCTGCCTTCATCGAAACAAAAATGAAAAAATTCCTCGAATTTACTTCAATTTTAGAATCCATTAACCCTCATTTGGCTTATACAATAATAAAATTCTGTTTATTCGTTCCTAAATTCACATATTATCTCAGATGTTCAGAACTTTGGCGAAATATATCGGCTTTAAATAATTTAGATTCCCTTCTACGTGAAACACTTTCGAAGATTCTAAATTTAAATTTTGATGATGGCAGTTGGACCCAGGCCACTTTACCAATTCGGTTTGGTGGTCTTGGGATTCGGAGTGCGTCCAGTGTTGCTTTGCCAGCATTTCTGTCTTCGGCGCATGCTACTCAGGGTCTGCACGCAAAAATTATTCACGGAGCTTTGGGTTCGGTGCAGACGTCGGGTTTATCCGATGCCAGAATTGCTTGGCTGTCTCTGCTGGGGCAGGATGCCGAGCTTCCGTCAGGGGCCGTTTTTCAGAGGTCCTGGGATGATCCACTGTGCAGGCAGATTCAATTGTCCATAATTAATTCTGCTTCTAGTCCTGCACAGCGGGCGCGTCTCCGGGCTGCGGCTGAGCCTGAATCGGGGCTTTGGTTGAATGCGTTGCCGTCTGAGAAGATTGGGACGCTTCTAGATGGAACTACTTTCTGTCTGGGTGTGGGTTTGAGGCTCGGCGTAAGGATTAACGAAGTTCATCGCTGTGGTTGTGGGGCACGTGTTGACGAGTTTGGCCACCACGGGTTGTCTTGCCAGCGAAGCGCTGGTCGTCTGTCTCGACACTCAGCATTAAATGATATTATTCGTCGGGCCCTTGTCACCGCTCGTGTGCCGGCGGTGCTTGAGCCGTGTGGCTTGGCACGTGAGGATGGCAAGAGACCTGATGGAATGTCTTTGATGCCTTGGAAGAATGGCAGGGCACTTGTTTGGGACGCCACGTGCGTCGACACTTTGGCGCCCTGCTATTTGTCCAAGTCTGAGGTCGAGGCGGGAGCTGCGGCGGCGCTGGCTGAGAGTTTCAAGCGGCGAAAATATGGAAATTTAGTCAATGACTACTTTTTCGTTCCTTTCGCCGTTGAAACTCTTGGGACGTGGGGAGGCGAGGCACGACGTTTCGTAAAGGAGGTGTCTGTTCGCCTCTCCGAGGCCTGTGGTGATCCAAAGGCTGGCACTTACCTCGGCCAACGCATTAGCTTGGCCATTCAGAGAGGTAATGTTGCCAGTTTGTTGGGGACCGTGCCTTTCTCTGACAGCGATGAGTTAAAGGAGATATTTTTCCTTTAAAGTTTTATTTTATTTGTTTTCGTTTTTTTTTAATTATTATTGTAAATATTAGTTTTATTTTGAATTGATTAAATAAATATTTAACATGAAAACTTCTGAAAAAATAAAAATGTGGCAAACTAATGTAGTATATATTTGGTACTATTCTAATCATAGAAGTTATGTGTCTTGTGTAATACTAACATAAATAACATAAACTGCCATTACAAACAAGGTACTTAAAAGTTAAACGAAAAATACAATGCTTATTAAATAATTACTCATTATTCGGTAGGTTTTATTGCTAAGTACATTTAAAAATTGTTACTAAAGTTAATGTAGAAGTACCTATAACCGCCAAGTGTGTATAAGGTGTACGAGTGTCGATGAAGCGAAATAAGTTTGTCTTAACCCTCTACAGGGAAACGGGCGTGATGTTTATGCATGTATGTATGTTGTGCACTTAAGTAAATGTAAAACTAGTGTACAAGATAAACATTTTGCTAAAACGCTAACGAGTATGTTAGTAAACACGTAAAGCCATAAAAAGTAACAAGTTCGTATTTATTTTTACATAAATGCACGTAACAACAAACGTTTTCGCAACTTCTTCATATCTAGTCAAGTTTATTGTAATAAGAATATTATGTTTATTTACTTTATTTACACACTCTATTTACATACACACTCTCGTACATAATCTCCAAAAAGTTTAACAGAAGAAAAACTTCGAAAGAATTATGACATATTTAGCTTATTGTCAATATACATAAGGAGATATAGAATTATGGTTATTGTGGTTATTAAGCGAGTCCTTTAGTCGTCTCCGTTGATATATAATCAATAAGGTAGAGCAAATGGCTAAGATATAATCTCTCCCTTATTAAATCTTCATTATAAGACATACGCCAGTTTTTTTATTTCTGTCAAAGTTAAAATTTTGATATAGGATTCAAGTTACGTATCTAAATTTTATCTTCTTCACCAAATCGCCAAGTACACCTGCTTTTGGTTATCATAAACCCAATCGCAATACCTACCTACACAGTTCCTTGCAAACCAAATCTACGTGATTTCTTACCCTCCCACGTGACACGATTTTTGAACAAAACAAAAGACGTACAAAACAAAAATGGCCGCATTACACAAAGAGATAACAGCCTTGACACAATTACGTACTTGATATATTATACAAAGTATGAACGTTGACCCTTTCGGGGAAGACAGAGGCTTGAGTGACCATATACTGAGTAGCATCGTAATTTTAAGCTTGTTTTATGTACTACAGTATAAGATGAATGCTCCGAACTGATAGGTGGTAAGTCTATAGAGTCTTCTAGAACATATATCACCTATCAAGAGACGAATGTATATAAGTAGGTTTGTACTTAATGTCGGGGCGGTCATCCATCCTGAGACCGATTACTACACTGCTTAAAATCGGTTACCGAATGATTCACAGTATTGTGACGCAAATATTGACATTGTTATGTCCTTTTCTCCCTTTTCGGTGAGCAGAACCTTGGAATCATAAAAAATATCACCGGAGTAATATTTAGATTACATATCGGGATTGTATGTAGCATTAATATCGATAAATTAGAATAGTTTGCTAGCTTAGCACCCAAAATACTCAAGTAATCCCTTAAAAAGGACACATAGTATCTCAACCACAGCCCAATCTATCACAGGACGTGTTACAAAAGTCGTTACCCTTGACACGATTAAAATAATACATTTGAAAAACAGTTTTGTGCTGAATCTCTTTTCGTGACAACATCGGAGCGATGTCAGCAATTATACACGGCCTAGTTGGTAATTACAATAGGAAATGCATGTTGATAACACACGCTCACACACATACACACATTCGCTCACACACATACACACAAACTTAACTAACGTTGAGCCTAATCAGCATTCCGGAACATGCGCGTGTAAAGGTTTTAAAATGTACGAATGGCTGTTTAAATGGTGCTGAATTGATTATTTTTGCAATAAATAGTAAGTGAAGTCAGTAAAATACAAACTCGCATTATTTTAACTTCATAAATGTGTAAATTTAATTATTTGTGTTGGTGCTTTAATAAAAAGCATAAGTTTAAGAATATTGTGTAATAATAGTGGTCAGGATATAGGCAAGACCTTTTCTTTTTCGAAACCTCTGTCAAAGCACGTTACACATACATATTTTTTATTAGTATAGCTAAATTAAGCACATTGTTTCTACTGTACGTTTAGTAACCTATATCGAATTTATTCACACACGACAAAGCTTCATTAAAGCTAATAATGTACACCAAATTCGGCTTTAAACTATCTGAACCCTTTCCAGGGCAACTTTTTTTTTTTCTATATATGTATTTCGTCAACAAGCGTATGCGAAAATGATTCACTAGTGCTTACCCTGTTAAATATCGATAGTTATTCCTTAAGCGATCAGCGTATTATATCTTATAAGCCAGTACTAAGGTACCTTATGACAAAATGAACTAGTAGATTGCCAAGCACTTTAATTCAAGCCCTTACAACTACAAACTACCTTTTTTCTTCTTAGCAATATCACGTCGAAGGCTACAAATTACATTGAATGGACGCCATAAATAATGATAATATGGCCTTCCGTTCTAAATTGATAGTGTTATTACGCACAAAGCACTGGCAAGTACCTCGAAACGATCGAAGGGCGTGTTGCATTAATAGTCGTTATTAGAGTTAAGTTTGTAGGCTTAAACACGTACTCTATAATATTTGTTAGTGTATAGGGACTTTTTTATTTAGTTATTGCTGTCTTGGCCTTGAATTGAAATGATTGCTAAGTAGACACCTTACCAGTCGAATAGTCTGGTATCCTAGTGTTCTAAGTAGATTTTTTTAAGTCTTTATCAACATTTGAACTATTATTGTATACTTACGTTTGTCTTTATCAACATTACGTACTGTTGCTGTATACTTACGTTCTGTAGTAACACCTTTAGAATAAAATTGAATGCTAATATAGAAAGCAGTGAGAGATTTGCAGCAAATAAAACGTATTTGGCGATGGGCTATCTCTGACACTACTAACTCCATAATAATGCCATGATAACCTCGATAGTAACTGTAAATGTGACCAGAAGTCATTAAGTCTCAGAATTATCTGTTATGACTACTCTAGGGATATAAGGACATGCACAGTACGAAACACAAATGTAGATTGAGGCCCATATTACAAACCGGGTTTCGAACCGGTTTCTCTAACTCCCATGGGCAGAGAAACCAAAGCACTAGGCTTAGAAAGTGTTCCAGTGACATACCTGTACAGGAAGGCTTTCCAGGCCATTGAAGCCTCTTATCTGCTATTACCTTATTTGTTCAGGTTGGAGTATGCTAAATTACGTCTGTACTGTAGGTGAGAGGAGAATTGTGTTTTGTAAGTCATGTGTATGGATGGTTTTATGAAATAGACTTATGGTTATTATTACTGAAGAACTGGGTAAGAACTTTCCAAGAAACTTTTGTTATAATAATCATCACCCTTTTTTAAAAGTTTGTTTAAAAATATGTCCTTAAGAGTGTGTTGAATGTGATGATAGAATCTTTGTTTAATCTTCTTGGGAATTATTGAAGTGATTATTACGAGTACAATGAATGTATATATGTATGAACAATGGTCTGTCCCTTTTAAGTAATAATCAAATAAGTAGCAACATTCAACAGTTAATAGATATTAAACTATTCGATATTATAATTATTATCTGTGAGCTGGCTGAGAAAAAATAAGTTTCATTCGCAATGAAACAAGTAAACTTACATAATTTACAGTCACTAACGGTGAGGGAAAATATTGTGATGAAACTTGCCTATCCCTCGGCTCCAGTTCCAATATACCGCGATACGGTTTCCTATCTATCACGTTGGGTGCTGTCTATCCAATAAAACACTGGCGTTGAGTACCTCATGCTTAACATGCCTTCAACATTTCGGTAATAGACCTTTGAATACCTTGTCAGTATAAAAAAGGGAGTGTACACAAGTCGTGAAGCGTATGTTTTAAAAGAACTAAAAAACACAATTCCATTCTATCTAAGCCAACTAGCGCGGTAAGTATCAAGGCAAATGACACTTAGGTCTTACAGTATTGCGTCAGTTACCTAACGGAGCTCACTTTCACATACTTTAAGTGCACACTCCTCTAATTAGCGATATTAATGAACAAAACTCACTGCATTTGCATAAAATATACACTTGTAATCCGAGCGCGTTGCGTAACATGAAATAATGAACTGTATGCAAAAAATTATAACTAGCATAACCTGTTATAAAGCTACATGTGTACGTACACGTCACGCCTGTTTTCTTAGAGGATTAGGTAGAGATCACGGATTCCCATTGTTCCTGGGCAGACTTCTTTTGCTTTGTTGCCATCCTTACACCTCCGGCTTGCAAACAGCATTGTTAGAGTTTTGCTTCGGAACGACGATATATCCTGTCACACATCCTGAGGATTTTATGGGTAAAATTTTTGAGTAACTGGTCTAAAGTTTTGGGTGCTCCGGGTACATTTGGTGGAACTCATATAAATCATATACATTCGGGTCATTTAATATATATTCCGCATTACGACCGTCAACACTTCACGGATAGTCAGAGTTTAGATACAGCATCGTAATTTGTATATACAAAGGCTTTTGCCCACGTTTCAATAAATAGTCAGTTAATAATTTGATAACTGATGAGTTCATCGCTCTTCCCAATTACTGACTATTTTAATAAATACAGTTTTTGTTAAGATCTAGTATAAATTATATGTACTTATGAATACGACTGCCTTATAGGGAATTACGCACGTGTGTATAAAATCTCGAACACCATAAAAGATCTCTCTGAACCTGTCAAACATTCGTCACGCTCTGAATTGTTGAGAGTGACAGAGGGGCATCCAGGTACTCAATGTTACTGTTGTAATTGTTTGTAAATATTGCCCAACGTGACCCATCCTTAACCGCGCCGTTTTTGCCATAAACAAAAAACAGGTATCGTTGGAAATCGATTACGAAATACTCCGAATGCAAGTCGACTAATCGAAACAACTAATCGTGGATTACTTTCACTGGGCGATTGTTATTCGGCAGACGGCGTGCGTATCTGTGCCTTGGTTTTTTATTTGTTCATGGTCGTTGTTTGGCGCGGTTTCTTGAGTTAGGATTGTTGAAATTGCATTGAATTGAATTGTAACTGGTCTTAACTGATTCTTTTTATAACGATTTCAAGATTTTTTTACTAGTTACTACTTAGATTACTTTTAAGAGTATTTAAATAAACTTCAAAAAAATAAATTGCTCATAAAAAAACTCTATTGCAAACCAACGTAATACAATCACAAACCTAACCTAACTTTTAATCTGCGTTAGTATACACATATTTTTAAAGTACATTTTAGATGTATATTAAGTTTGTGTAAATCTTAGGCCATTCCAAGTATCTAATGTAATCAGGGGCCATTTCCAAGTATGAAGGAAAAGGGACCAATGTATTGAGGATGGTCAGGAATAACAATAACATGTTACAGAAAAAATCTTATTAAGCATTCAGCTTATATCGTAAGTAAGTAACATTGAGCTTTGTATTCAAATGCTTTTGCCATTGTTTAGGGTCAAAGCCTTTTAAAACAGGTTTAAGAGGGATTCTTGTAAGAACATACATGCTAGGGTAATATGTAAGCTTAAAGTAAGTAGATTATTTATGTTATGTGATGTACTAACAGCTGTGACGAATTATGTTAATCTATTTAATGGCACAGTATAGTAATAAATAAATATAAATACTTATAATTTATTTAATCACGTCACAGATCTTTAGAGGAAATCTCTTAATAAATCTTCTCTTATGCATAAACGTAATAATACCTGGAACAATACACTTTATTTTTCAATAACTATAGGATTTTATTACTGTGATTATGATATCCCTTCAGTAATCATTTACATAAATGCGTGAGTTAGTACATTCCATCCACTTAACACACATTGACCTACTATTATCCTTTGCGGGGTAGTCAGAGGTTTGACTGTCCATCTCTAAAACTGCAGACTTAGTGAAATATAGCCACATTAAATGCATTTACAATGTTACACTTCGCACACAATTCCTATAACCGTATTGTCTATCAAACAACGGTAGCAGTCTACAGTGACCGTTCCATGCAATAGGCAATAGGCCGATTATAATGGCTATTCCATGGGATAACGGCTCCACATATGACAATGGCTTAACAGTTAACTTGACACAAAGGAAGGAAGCAGGCTTATCAACCATGCATATAGTTATTTGCGTAATACGTGTGTATGTATGTATATAATAAGGTACTTAATAATAATATCTTAACTGAGACATCCACATCAGTTACATACAATAGAATTCATAGACAATAATTGGATTACATAATACACAACACATAAAATTACATTTCATTTAATTAAATTACATTTCAAAAGTGATATCACACAGCTAGTTGTGGTAATTTCAAAAGGCGTCCAGCTCGGCGGTAGTCTGTAGAGCCCTTACTTATACACTAGTTAACAAAAATCATTTACATACTTATCAACGCTATACTTACTACTGCAATGTGGGTAGAGGTTTACATGTCAAATTATGAATAGGTAAATATACATTCACGCCCCTTAATCCCTTTCGGGGTCGATAGAACTTCTATTAGCATAATTTATTAGCATGAATATCGCAGGTCACAGCTTGCTAGCCCATCACTGAATAGATTCGATTGACCTCTAGTCCCTGTAGTCAATATGGTTGAACAGATAGTAGCCAACGTGAAAGATCGTGTGTAGTGCCGTCATGTCAAAGCACTGAATATTATATAATTATCAATACTAAAGATTATATTATATCGAAGTATCCCTTACCGTAGACGGGATATATTATAAAATGACATTGCAAAAACTACATAGAAAAGAAGAATGAAATAACAGGAATCTGAAACATGAAAGCTTCGACATCACATAGCTAAACTCAAACCACAGAGTTAATTTATTTTGAGTTACACAATTTCTCAACAAAAAACTCAAACTCATTCTGAGTTCACGTTCAAGTTTAGAATGTAGTCAGTGAACATGTTAAGAAATCATGTGACAGGCCATCTTTGGACTACCCTTATACGGGCTTACATTACTAACAGTGAGAGCTGCCATGCCTTATTCGTTAGGCCATATCAAAGTATTACCTTTTACGAGTACAATGTATGTACAGACATGGACAACCAAAGAACAGAACAAAAGAAACAATATTTTATTTTACGTTCAATGGGAGTTCAATGAATTGTATACTTACTGTTAATAGTATTTTATATACAAAAGGTATAATATAATATGCTATAATACATACACATCACGCCTGATTCCCCGTAGAGGCAGAGATCGCAGATCTGTCTCGATCCTGACCACTTTCGTTTCAATGACACTCATAGACACTCTGCGTTATAGGTACTTCTAACATCACCCTTTTCCAATATAGCGTCTATCTAGCCATCATATGTATTATTAATACATATGATGGCTATATATATATATATATATATATATATATATATATATATATTATTAATTGATCTTGATAGATTTAATCAATAATATTTGATCTTTGTCCAAACCAAAATAGGTCATCAAATCCACAAGTAATACAGCAATCATACGAGTATTATTTAAAACTTTGCGGGAGAGTTCATTTTAAATTCATGTTAGTTGGGACATAAAGAGAACGTTAAAAATATGTCCCTCGGACACGATGTACTTACAATTAAAAAAAACAAATGGACTGTAAGTAAATTGAATGTAATTATATACGAAAAGATTTATCATTATTCAATAGGCATATTAATGTAATCACAACCCCAATGAAGCGAAATCTGTGCAAGGATTTATTATCTTTTAGGCTATATCCAATTTGATGGGAATAAAAAAACATTAACTATATGTGTTTACTTTTATGGCAGTAAATATATTTGGATTTAATCATGACATGAATCATAATTACAACTGATTTCATGAAGTTGGTGGCTAGTACATCATCTAATAATTGCAATAGCTATTCGATAATTTCGTGGCCTCAGTGACTCACCGATGACAGGTTCATTGACACTTCCATGTGGTAAAAATAATACGCACTCGCTCATTTGGTCACGGCGGTGTTACGTTGCGGTACGAATTTGGTCAATGGTCTTAATTACAGATACATGTCTTAATTACATACGTTATTTTATCCCTTTGTGTAAAAAAGGTAGTAAGTTAGCGTAACTTAGACTAACAAAAGAATACGCTAGGTCTCATATTGCATAGTATATCTATTGTCATTTCAGGGTGTTATATATACATGAATCAATCAGCCTTTACTAGTCCACTGCTCGACGTAGGCCTCCCAAAGGTACGCCACAAAACACGATCATTCGTGGCCCTCATCCAGCCTCGATATATACACATGGGAAGTTAATAATAACTGTATTTTACCTTTAGCACAGGTAACATAGTACTGTAATAATAGAAGTGCATTTAGTTTGACTAGGTACAACTCCTTGGATTTGCAATTTGAATGAGAGTAATAACACAGGGCTGTGCCAAAAGTGTCAAATTACGGCCACTGAAGTAATGCTGTATCGATACTGAAGTATTATTGTGCCACATGCATTCATGGAGTAAGATTAAGATTAAAGATGCCAGATTTAAGAATACTAACTTAATAGGTAGTCACATAGTCAGCCCCTAATCCTCTAGTTACTGCCTACGACATGTCCATAAGAAAGACAGCTAGTTGACATTTTACGCTATAAACTAGCACAGGGCTGTAGGTACATTTTAATAGAGTATATTCTACTCACGATCCGCTGTAATCCCTCTCGCAACCGACCTTGGGCGACTCAAAAGTCATAGAAAAGTAAGGACGCAGCCATACAAAAGGTTAATAATTTCGCATAGGTTTAGCACGATGTAAATTAAAAATATTTGCGGTGATAAGCTTATTAATAACTTGTTAAAGTGTATGAATATATGAAACGGTTTCCGTCAATGTAACTTATAATATATAAATACAGAAGAATCTGTGATCGAAGGTTTTAACTATAATCTCAATCCAGAGTATGTATTAAATGACACTTACACAGTGAGGAAAACACCGTGTGGTAGTGTACTTATTCATCGGATTAGGTAAAAGTCATTGCTTTAAAATTGTGACACTTTAATACCTGTCACATTAGGTGCTGAATATGGTTAACAAATGAATTCGATGGGGCCATATATTCACTGACGTCTCAGTTTTATAAAAGTACACCTGAACGAACCTAACCTATGACCTATAACAATCCGCCTATTAATGATCGTGTATAATAAATCGGAGTTATATTAAATATCGTGTATTTGAAATGAGACCCGAAACCTTTGAATACGGAATTCACGGCCTTTCAAACGTTAAACTATGCACGCGTAGATGCAACATTATTATTTTAAGGTTTAAGTGACAACTACTATATGGGTATTACTACGAGTATGTATTTGCTTTATATATAAGATCTGTGTAGTCCTAAGGTTATTGTATCGACTGACCGTGACATGTGATGCGTCACAGTATATGTAAAGCAAGGTTTTAACGTACGTACACACTTACCTCCATAATCCCTGATTAATTGATAAGGACATAAAGTTTTGAAGAACGTTCATCCACACTTAAACTGTTGTTAAGGACGAATACGAACAATATAAGGAAAACATTAGGCATACATAGGATACGGTATTATAGACTATAGATAACATGACGTCCTCAATAGCTTTATAATAATAAACCATAGTACAATTTAATTCGAATTTAAAAAACTATACATGCCATTTGAAATAAGTTATAATTTTGTTTAGATAAAATAGACAAAAGCATAATATGCTTTGTTAACTCTCACGTTGGACTACTATTTGTCTGGTAAATAGTTATAATGCACATTTGATCTTAGAGACTGAATGTCTGACTATTTCGCATGTTATTATGATGTTAGACCTGAATGTATGTATGTTATATCAATGTGTTGCGAACCTCTGTATTTAATTAATTCATATTAACAACTAACGACTCATATTAACAACTGACTCAAACTACTATTTAAAACATTCGTACAAATAGTTCTTACATACAGTTGCTCGTATTACATGCCAGAAATAAGGCATATGGGCACAACTATTCAAGTCTCGGACTATCGATGTAAAAAGGGCAAGTACTGTGGCCGAGACGAATGCTAAATGCGGATATGCTGTCGCCGCAACGTCGCGACACTCGACGCCACTGCGAAGTTAGCATACCTAAAAGGCCTAGACTTTTTGTTCCTTGCATAGAGCAAATGTCATTGCCACTTGTAAAAGCGTCTCGGGTTGTGTTCTCGGTTGGAACTATTGTATGAAAATATATGTTCGGAGGCTATACTTAAAGATTGTCTAACGCTTTGCAGTCGTTGTAGTTGTTGATTGTCGGGGTTGTGTTGGTTTAAATATGAAATTTGGTTAAGAAGTTGCTAGCTTATTAGCCGATATAGTGCATGTACAGTTCCACTAATGTCTTTATTTGGTCCTAAGAGAATTTATGTTATTAGTTTTTTATTTGTGTTCCAGCTAGCTAGAGACAAATAAATAGGACTAATAAATATAATGAGACCACCTTTTCATTCACGACATAACCTGGAATATTATTAAGAGATATTGATTAAATATCTTACTTCTTTTCCACTTACAACAGGCTCAATATAACGAAAGGTTCGTATCCATAATTCTGCCAACCCCTTCAGAGATTGTAAACTCTACATAAAATGTGTAGCAGCAATGTGACTAATGTACAATACATAATACACACTCCCTTTTTAGTCTCAGTATCAGGTAGTCAGAGGCTTGACTACACATCTCCATGTTAGGTTTGAGCCAGTGAGTAATCTGTAAGTACGTAAGTTATTTGTTGTCTTATTCGTTTACTAACTCGTCTTATTGTAAGTTATGAGTAAATACAGTATTTACTGAGCTAGTGAGAAGCTAGTTTGACCACATTCACTTCTCAATGCTACTTGGGTATTATAAGCTGAGATTTCAATGCCTAGATCAAACTATTGCTATCAAAATATAGTACTAGTATCGAATATGATTTCGAAATAGGTAAATAGACTTTCGCTTTAGCTAAATGTAGTTATCTTACATGTAATATAAGGTACTTGTCTATTGGATGTAGGATTTTAAAAGTTAGTAAAAGGTAACTCTTATCCGAATCAATAAACTTTAGTCACTAGGGCAAAGATACCTACAACCCAACCAACGTTTTTTTTTCATTTAAATATATTATAGATATGCCAAGATATAACATGTCATACTATAAGTATATTTCCATATACAATATTGCATACCAAGTCTATATTCCTAAAAATGTGGTTAGAAGAAAGGATTTTATTTTTTAACAGATACATTACAGGGTTATCTCTCATACATATGTAATGTCCAACACTGCAAATAAAAATCAGGTTCCATTTAAGGTCATAACACAATAATTAGGCAACATAACACGGAACAAAATTGATAACCTATTTAGTCCAACTAGGAAACAATTAATTAACCGTACCACTATTAATTTATCTCTTACACTACAAACTCCCATGGCACGCTTCGCGACACATCACTAATCGCAAAAATTACTTTAGCCTATAAGCATAGCTAATGCGATGTAGAATCACCCGCCGTACTAGGTACCAAGAAGTATGTAAATGGTTTTGTCCACTAATAGTTAAAGGTACGGAAGGATGAAATTAAGAAGACAATGACAAGTATGTTTAGGAGGATTTAAATAGAGATAATTGATGATATTAGGTACTGGGTACGTCCGTTATACACGAAAATGTGGTTAAATACTCGGTAGGTATTTAAAATTGTTTTGTCTATTATATATGAACATATACTCGTGTTGTTTAATCTCTGTTAGGAAGGATATATAAATAAAATCATCTTTTGTTTAACTGGCTTGGAAATTTAGCCATTCAATTCCATTTATTCAATATCCTTTAGTTGCCTCTATCGATATTACGAGAAGACCTTGTATTTAAAATTGCATAAAATACAATCTATAGGATCTTTATAGGTTTTTACTACTCACTAAAGTTTGTTTACAATTTTGATATTTAGTAATTTTGATAACAATTTTGTCATTTAATAATTTATTTGTATAATATTGGTGTGTTTGTATATAAATGTTTCGTTTTACAATGAATGATTATATTACCTCATTATATGTAAGTATGAAAATTTTGATTCATACATACGTACCTTTACTAAGGGCACCGCGCTTTCGTATGGAAACCGAATCGAGTTGGGCTGTATCGATATAGGAAACGCGAATCAGGAAGCCGAGACAAGAGGCCTAATCAAATCGCACTCTCGATCATGCAACGCGCTTCCTGTGCAATTAAACGCATAATCGATCTGTTGTATCGATTCTTTAATGCACGATTAGCGAGCAATAGGCTTAAGCGTACATATTAAATATCACAACATGCTGTTTACTTATATATTGAACTTGATTTGTAAGAATCGTTCAAGGTGGTCATCTGTGTATCGTGTTCTTAATTTAGCTATCTATTCATAGAGCCCGCCATTTCCTAAGTATGTCCTAAGAGGGAAATTGGTAACTAAACCTGTTCTTGACAAATTTTGCGAGATACTTATTGGGTTTATGTATCATCGTTACCATAACCCGCATATATACCTATTTTTTTAGGACCTACTTTTCTTACCACTTTGTAGATTTATTATTATTGGATCATACCACTCTTTCACGTGATTTACATTACATCATACATTTTGCATTATAATAGGCATGTTGACAAATTTTGAGAAACTGTTCTATAATATTTGGAAATATATATGGATTATAATAAACATAATATTTCTGCGGAAAATTAAGGTTTAGTACTTAAAAAATTAGTTTTGATTCATAAATTTAAAATTTGCACCAAAACGCGTCAAAGTGTAATGGCGTCGCTTGCATACGTCACTTTAGAGTACAAGGAACATTCGGTGTATGTAAACATTATCTAGTTCATATTTAATTTGGACATTTTACTAGTTTCTTACATTAAAACATGACTTCGAAAGCATATAAGTGGTGTTCCGTCCCTCTGTATACTAATACGACCATAAAAACTTCTGAGAAGTTATTTATTTTTGTTCCTTTCGATAAGAAATTAAGAAAGAAGTGGCTTAAACTTGCAAGACATGATTTGGAAGGATTATTACACACTGCACAGCTTTATTTTACACTTTACACCTTTTTTATTTTGTAGAATTTAGTTGCCTAAATTCATTATAAGTTAGTTTTATGGGAAGAAGTAAACATTGATATATCTACCTACAAAATTTTTGGAGGATATGATTCTCTTACTCACTGTTACTTATTGAAATCAAATCCTCAATGAATGAGCTATTAAAAAGGTATTTTATTTCATTTTCAATGTTATACTGTTATATATTATATTTATAATATTGTAAATAGTTATATGTTATAGTATTGAATGTTACACTGAAATAGGTACAATAGCTATGCTTTCAACGAATTATTTTTATGGTTTAAATAGTTAATTAACTGGTTAATACACAACACTTACATGGAAGTTTTAACATTTCTAAATTCTGCTGAACAGAAGTTTTTGTTTGATGCCAGAAACGTTCCTAGCATTATCAAGTCGATTCTTGGTAAATTTGCGCTTGATGCTTTTGTAAATCCTTGTTCCATGACTCAATTTAGCGTAATCAATTTACACAAAAGAAATTTAAGTTAATAAAACATTAGCGGCGTAATTAATTAAAAAAGCGAGCGAGTGTGTAGTAATACAAATGTAAACAAAGAGAAAGAACTCTAACGTGACGTCATGCGCTCTGATTGGCGTTCAACATGTCATGGCGGATTGCCGTATTTAGCGATTTTATTTTATCGATTATTATATTAATCTTGGTTTTAATTATGAAAAGAATCAGAGTTTTAGAATTAGGAATTTTGTAATAATATACACACAAAATATTTCAATGAAATTCACTTGTTGTCAACATGCCTATTTTATATAGTTAAAGAGAGGTGATTTAAAGAAAAATACGTAAAAGGTCGCTAATAGTGGTTGACTGAATGCTACTAGTGATCGTGCTTTGTGGCGTACACCTTTGATAAATACCTAAACTACCTATCCTTGTCCCCAGTGAGTCGGCAAGATGCTGCAGCAGATCCTGCGCGACATGTGGGTGGAGCCCGAGATCCTGGCTGAGCTGGACGACAACCAGAAGCAGACGCTCTTCTGCAAGATGCGAGAGGAACAGGTACCACCATACACCACACTGCATGAGTAGCATTAGTGGTACACTTACTTGAGAAATATCCTATAGGAAATTTCTTTCTGGGGTAGGTTAAGGGACCATCGGAATTTAGACATATTTGAAGATAGACTTGTCTAAGGCAACTCTTAGACAAACAAAAACAAGACAAACCCATCACGACCATTTACCCTTGTGGGGTAGTTCTGGGTTTCCTCCTCCGCGAATGCGAAGGTATGTTCTATGGCCACCTCGAACCCACGTGTTGACCAGATAGTCAGTACTCCATGTGACAGGTGGTAAGCCATGTCGCCATTTACAAGGCCATTACCTGTTCGGGGATAAGGTAGGTTTTCTCACAATGTTTTCCGTCACAGAACTCTAAACTAACCAGATAATAATCATCGCCAGTTATAAGTGTGTGTATTGTTTTATTTATAAAACTATTATGGGTATAAAGTGTGTTTGAAGAGGTATAATGAAGTAGCATTCTCTATCCTAGCCTATTTCTCTTAAAATTCGCAGTAAGTAAACATAAAAAGTCACAGTAACTGTGTACAGTTAATAAAAACACAAAAACTTCCATCAAAACCTTCTACCTTTTCATTAGAATATCAAACTTAAATTACACGGTTGTAAATTGGCAAACAATCACATTCCACTTTGGAATTAGAATGTTACACTTAACAGTAACAAAACATCAACTTTTTGTTCGTGTAGTAAATCAAACGTTTTATTTATTCCTTTCTTCATTCAGCAATTGATTTGTGAAACAAACCTTTGTCTTCCCAATCGAGGCACGATTTGCCAAAGTACTTAATAGGAACAATTATCTGCGCACTAATTGAGTTTTGGAGTGCGCAATGAACAAAACAATATCAAGGTTAAATTCATAAGCTATTTACTCACACCTTTGCTGTTTTTTTCCCTAATTGTACTACTATAAAGGCAAATATTATATGTCGACTTAGTACGCAGATAGTAGTAGTAAATACACGTATGTAACAGAACTTATGAGACGTAATTTTTTTACGGGACGACAGGAAAATAATTTGTCTTATATAGAATATTAAATTATATTTATCCGTGGATAAAATGCCTCCTACAACTTGCCAGGAAAACTAATAGCTAGATAACAGACATTCATCCTATTACTTTAAATTCTAGTGATACCCCAAACGGGATTAAAAGTAACAAATTAATTAAAGGTTTAACAAAGAGTAAAGAGTAAAACAAAAGAGTAACAAAAATTTAAGGTTGAGGATGAAAGGCGTCAAAAAACGTAAGGACTAAATACCCTAAAATTTTCATAACTATGTGCACAAAAATAGTGTCATGAAGATCATATACGCTGTGTACTTATTATTAAGGTATATAGATGGTTTGGGAAACAAAATGTTTTGATAGGTTCCCGAAAAATAGAGGTTTTGAGATAATTCACATTTGGTCTCTTTGCCATCTCTTGCATGCAAAGAAATTAGGTTCCGTTCTATTGAAGTCTCAGTACAAGATATACATTTAATCATCATACCCTTTACTTTCTGGAGTCAAAGGCTAAGTAACTTCTGCTATCCGAAATACAGGTTCTACCTAGTTTGGTTTCAGATAAACCAATTTCTTCTTGTCACAACTCAATATTAAGTATTCTTTCTTTATTATTACAACAACTAGTCACAACAATACGTCGCTTAAATCCGTTTTACCACAAAGCCGATAGTAAGTACCAATAATATTCTACAACACCTTAAAGCGTATAAACACAGCGCTATCAAAGCTCTAAGTATCGATTCCGCAACTGCCAAGGCCGCCTCTCGATTACAACCATTGTCGGCTGCCCACAAAGGATGCTGAGTCACGATCTCATTCTTGACATACCTCCTTTGACACCGATTGCATTAAATGTTGCACAGTGCATTTGAATTGTAACCTGGATACGTTATGTACGTATCTCACTAATCCCGTAGCATAGGGGTTATTAAGGATCCACATTTGTCTCGCTTCTGATAACCTACTGTTGTTTTATTGACCTTTTTATGCACACTCGATGGTTTTAGGCAGTTGTAACTGGGTACATCTATTTGGATGTTTTCAGAAAGCTTTGATAATAGTCGTAGGTAGCATATAGTACGCAAGATGATAGGTAGTTCATTGCTATTTACAACAAACTTTTTATAAGTTACGTTTCCTGTACTTGAGTTACCAAAGACTGTTGCCATTTAGTTTTTATTCACATCAGACAAATAAGACTGAGAATTTAGTTTAGCTAGAATATGCTAGAAACTTATTTGAAGATAAAATGTAAGTACGTTCGTACTATAAGTATCAATAAAACCTCCTCCTCATGTTAGGTGCGCCGCTGGAAAGTGTGGGACGAGAAGGTGAGCAAAGTGGAGAGCGGCAGACTGAAGCAGAAGAGTGGCTCCAAGAAGCAGGTGCAGTTCCTCAAGGGAGAGGACGGAGAGCCCTGGGTAAGCTCAGTGACCTGAGACTGAGTAACTGACTGATAAGATTCTATTCTTAAAACTCAGAAAAAAACCTCAGAGATTTGTTCATCTTTAGCAGTCAACATAGCATTATAGAAAATGTTGTTGGTATTCTAAAGAAAATTTGTTTCATCTCTCATCACAATTTTTTTCCAGATACCCTCTTTATGTCCTTATCTGCCATTTAGAACTGCCTTAATAAAAGATTAAGCTACCTTGCTTTACCATACAACCGAAGAACACATAATTAGAAGCAATTGTTTATACTGTTAACTTACTAAAACCCTAATATTTCAGGTATGGGTAATGGGTGAACATCCAGAAGACAAGTCCATAGAAGTGATGATAGCTGAGGAACGGACTTCCCTGCAGGACGATGTGCACCACATCACCAAGACGGTGTCAGTAGAGGAAGATTTGTCGGAGCTCATTGACTACAAGCCCCTGGATAGCTTGGATCAGGTAAGTGGAGTTAAATTAATAATGATACGTGAGAAAGATTGGTGGCATGAAAATATTAGATAAAGAAATTTAGATTGGCGAAATGATGTAAGAAATATGGAGATGGGTGATGCTGAAGGTTTATGAGAAAGAATGTAATGTATTGATATATGTATAGTTAAAAAGACATGATATGATTCTCGTAATAAGTGTCTATATAAAACTTTGTTAATTTCATTAATTGTAAAACTTAATTTGCTGCATTCGCATTTAATTATAATAATGAAAACGTTTTTTTTACAACTACGAGACACACTGAATGGTACCTG
Source organism: Leucoptera coffeella (assembly GCA_030578115.1). Taxonomy (NCBI): domain Eukaryota; kingdom Metazoa; phylum Arthropoda; class Insecta; order Lepidoptera; family Lyonetiidae; genus Leucoptera; species Leucoptera coffeella. The sequence goes on from JAMBLF010000354.1 coordinate 208,336, forward strand.
TATAATACAACTTATACATAACACAGATTTCGATACAAATATACACGTAGTTATTGTGTGTGGAAAAAAATACATTTACAGAAATATGATAGGTTGGCTGTCTGACATTTGATATAATGTACGAGTATATCCTAACAACCTATTGAACATATTCATACTTTTGCATAGCTGTATGTGCTTGTGTTCAAACTAACCTCATAAAACCTCAGTTACTTGGTAAACAAACGTTTACGAGGTAACCCGATAGATCTATGTGGTTAGGCATCCTATTGTCTTCAAACCAATCATGGAATGATACCTTTGGCACGTTTTATGTACATATCAAGCAAGAGAGCTCATATAATTAAATACAATTTGGTCACAGTAAATACAAATAATAATAAAAAGTTTATTCATAGCCACAAAAAATATACAATACAAAAAGTTTACAATATTTTTTTACAAACTAGGTGGTTATAGCTTGTGTACGTTATTTGTCCATCAAATGTGTTTAAACTCAGCTGGCTATGTTGTGTTTGTTGGCTAATATTTGGGTATATCAAACTTTGAAGCTAAAATATAATTTAATATAATTTTGCAGAGTTTCGATCTATCTCCAAAAAGCGTGGACTCGTTAGACCTGGAAATCTACTGCTCAGTGGACGAGTTAAGACACCGGATTGCAGCTCTGAACCCTGACGTGAAACTGCCGCTGGACAAGAACTCAAATTTGGACAAGAATGAGAAGAATCTGAAGAAGAACCTGCACTTCAACTTCATCGAGGGAAAGAGGGATGTCTTGCAGGTAAATGGTTAGGAAATTAGGACGGAAACATGACTCATGTAGCGTCTTTTGGACTACTGAGAAACTAGAGTAATTATAACTAAATAAACGAGAAAAAAATTTAACCTTTGATTTCTAATGTCTTAAGTAGATTGGAAGCAAAAAAGGAAAAAATATTAATATCTTATTTAATTGAATTATAATAATTCAAGCTAGTTTTTGACCGTATCAGACCATTTATTATTTTTATTACTCGCTAACTTTTACAATGATTTGGATGTTAAAAATCTGTAAAAAATGGATCTTGAAGTACTGGCCTACATATCCTTGAACGTCACGTTAACCTTTGATGATTAACAAGCTCCTCCAAACTTATTAACAATTTGTTTATCTCAGGAGCTGGTCCTCACCAAAGGCAGCGAGAAGGAAGGCGTGCGCTCGCTGGTGGCGGCGTGGGAGCGCCGGGTGGCCGCCGACCTCCGCCGGGAGGTGCGCAGGCGCAGGCAGGAGAGGATCCAGGCGGAGAACGACCAGGCGTGGAGGGAACAAGGTTGGTGACACAGAACGTTAAATGTGGAACATAACATGATGTCTTCTCATAAGTACTATAATCGAAAAAGAGGAGTTGGATTTGCATTATAAGACAAAACTCTTTTGGTACCTTGCGTATTGCTATGCAGCTGTTTATGTGACGACCTGCAACAAAATGTAGTGAAATTTTTGTTACTCTATAGCTAATCGTTCGCATAATCCGACGAAATCTTCGACAAGCACTCGTTTCAACGTTATTCACTACTCGTACATCCTACGTTCTAAACGACTATCATGTTCTTCCTTATCACAATATTTATATATGTATGTGTTACAAATTCACAGAACGCAAAGCCAAGGAAGTAGAAGCAGCGATGAGGCAGATGGCTAGAGTGGCGAGGGAGGAACACAAGAGGAACTCTATTCTGGAACCTCCCGTGGACGCTTGCCTCACTGAAGGTTAGATAAGGAACAAGTATTTATAAAGATACCGCAGGGTTTATGGACTGGCCACTTCAAAGGGCATCAACAATTTGCACATCGATTTTTCGGTCTGTTCCCTTTCTGTGTCTGTGAAGTTTCCTTTATAAATACAAATAAATGTATTAACTACTCGTAAGTCCTTTGTAAAATTGTGAGAAAACCTACAATAGCGTTTCACACACCTTTCCGTAACAATGATAGAGAAGACAAAAAATCGCTCTAAAAACTCTAGCAATCAGAACCCTGACTAACCTGACCTGTCCCTTAGAATTAACTAACTACCCAGTTCTCAAAGAAATATTATATTCCCAGCTGGAAAGCCCCCAAGCAGAGAAGCCGTGGTGGACTGGTTCAGAAGAAGAGAGCTCAAGAAGGGAGTTGGGCTGGATGAGCACCGGAAGCCCCTCAGCTGGTTCCATGGTAAGGAGTGTCATACTCATTTATAAACGTTCTATTACATATAAACCAGTTTTACGTGAGGGTGTCATGTCTTGCGCAAGTTGTTACGTAGAAAGAGATTGATAGGTACAATTTTACATTACACTTTTGACCAGATATCCACTACCCAACTTTTGTTGTCTGTCCCTATTCCAAGCACTAGTTATGCTTTTACTAACTACAACTTTGTGAACTATACATGAGAGACATAATACTTTCTCGACTGACCTTCGCGTAACCATCGGAGATAGAATAGAATGTAAGCAAGAAGTTGCAAGTTCTGCTAAATTCCATGTACTCCTAATACCTTCCTAAGACTATAAGTTCTCTTTCTAAGACTAAATACGAGCTTTTCTACTTGTGTTCTAACAGTAACTTGCCTCTTCCAGGTCTCATATCCCGCACAGAAGCAGAAAATCTCCTGGCAGACGTGACCCCTGGCACTTTCCTGGTGCGCATCTCGGAGCGCCTGTGGGGCTACGCAGTGTCGTACAGGGCCAGCGACCGCTGCAAGCACTACCTCATCGAGTGCGTTGGGGACACCTACAGACTTCTGGGGGCTGGGAAGTTGCAGCATTATAGTTTGGGTGAGTTTGTGACGGAAAAAGTCTTGAGAACATGTTAGGGAAGGATAATGTCGTGAGGAAATCTGCCTTATCTTTGGCGCCAGAACACAATGATACGGAACACCTATTGACATATTGCATTCCTCCATAACATGCTGATTATATGATGAGGATTGGGTCCTTTGTGACTTTAAATTAAACTTCTATTTAATATAACATAGAGCCTTCTTAGTAACTAGAAAGGCAACTGCTCCAGCACAAAACAACTTTCAGATCACCGCAAGACATTGCATTTACCCGCAAAGAATATACATATACTTTTATTTGCCATTACCATTCGACCCATTGGCACATAATAAAAATTTACTTATATTGTTGTATTTTCCTTTTCAGCGGATCTGGTGAAATACCACGAGTCGGTTCCCATAACGGAGTGCGGCGGCGAGTTGCTAGAGACGCCGTGCCATCCCTCACAGACGCCCGCCATTTTGTCATAGCCGCCATCTTGTAACCGTATTTAGAACTACCCTCTTTAAGTAATCAATTCTCACTTGGAATGTATCCGAGACACCAGCTTATGCTAATGCTTAGAGGCTTTGAGATATTAATGTGTACATAACAAACCATATGTGTATAGAATTATAGAACTTTATTCGTATAAATGACAGAAATATCCATAATGAATGATTAATTAGAAATATTTGATAAATGAGAAATCAAAACATTTTAATCTAAAACTACCATTCAGAATATTATACGTATGTAAGATGGATATCGTTTTAAAGAATGAAATAGTCTAATAAAAATCGTGCACTGATTAAAATCGATGCATGCAATCTCTTCCCTTGCATTTCAACTTGTATTTGTAACAAATAAGTACTCTTATAAGTATTATCAATAGACGTAGTTGGAATATTTGTAGATTCGTATCCAATACACACTCATTTCAATAAATATGATGAGTTGAGACTTAAACTTTGTTCAACATTATTGGAGTAAGTGTATGTAGGACAATAAGTTTGGCAAAAGTATTTAACTACGTTAGTTTTTGTTATTCACTAAGTAATCATGTAAAAGTCAGTCAATTTAGTTGTTAAGTTCAAGAACTCATTGAAAATATTGAGTTTAGTCTCGTGATATGTGTAAAGTTATTCCTATTTAGTTATCTAGATGTGTTTGGGTATAAATTGAGGTAAAAACAAAATGCTATATATTTATGTAGGTTCTAGGTTTGATTGTTACTGAAGCCTAGAAATTTCTAATCTTTGGTTAACAGTGTGGGTGATCTTTATATACGTCACAGGTTGATTTGATAATTCGAGTTTTTGCAAAAAACTAACTAACCTAATCTACTTAGGTTTTTATAGCTAGATAACAGAAGTCTAATCTGCTAAAGCCACTCGTATTTTTGCTAAAAACCATTCATTTTTCAGTATGATTGAAAATATAATCACCACGTCTAATTATCCGTGTTTTCGCAAAATACCTAGGTTAATTGCAAAAACCCGAATTATCAAATCAACCTGCGACATCTTTTTTAGATATGTTTTAGAGTATCTACGCATATACTCAGCATAAACAATAAGTATTTTGTATACTGTAAACTTGTGTTCTTATTATTTCTAAAGGAAATGTTTTTACCTCTATTTATACGCAAAATATATAAGTTCCCTTGTCCGTTAATTACGAATGTGGAAGAGAACTTGTTTAAGTATAGTTTAAGAGGAAACCTGCATGAATATCTTTGCTTTGTAAATAATTTATAGAGAAAATATACTCAAGTAAACGCTTTGTATTGTTTTATTCTTAACACCTAATCGATGATGAAGTATCAATATCTCTTATCTCAACATCAGCAACTTTGCAGGAAGCGAAACAAAACATAATTATTTTTAATTTGTTAACAATTATATAACTATTGGTACATTATGAGTAACATATCTAATTAAGAAGATAATCAGACAGGTATTTCCAGCATGATTTGAAATGAACGGAGTATTAGTTTCATTTTGATCCTAATGAAAGTTGTTTTTAAGTCGAAATTCGGAGATAGAGAATAAAAATGCATCCATTGGTGTAATAAAAAAATATCGCTAAAATTGAGATAGGAGTTATTGATACTTCATCTTAGTTATATTTACCCTTATATAGGTTTATTATGGACATGACTTATGACATATTTATATACGAAGTTATGTGATAGAAGAAGTCTTGATATACATATATACGTATGTCAGTATCCAACACAAAAACTTAACAAATAAACTATCTTTTTCAATACTCAATATTTATTTCACATAACCTTGCCTCGTCGTTACGAAAAATTAATTGACCATTCTGAATTTACATGAATATATTTATGCCAGATTGAATTTTATTTATAGTTGTTCACTGGGTCGTTGATTGAATTATTCCAACCAATGCCAATGTTCAGTGAATTCTTCGTCCGGAAGGAAATGTCTCCTGAAAGTAAATTAAAGTAGCTATTAGCAATATATTAAAGTATTAGCAAGGTTAGTTATATACATGAAATGATGTAGGACTAAAATAAAAGATGGTATTACTTGATGGCAAATTTCCAAGTTCGTTGTAGCCACAATAAAAGCTGTATGTTTTACTGCTATAAATACATATACAACACTGTCGAAAGCTTGTCAGAGGCCCTTATGATCTTCACCAGAAATATGGCGAAAAACTCTTCTCGTCTCAACGCTCTTGTAGATGTATAAATCGCAGTATGATTTGATATTTCGGGTTTTTGCAAATAACCTAGGCATTTGGCGAAAACACGGATAAATTTGACAATGGTGATCATTCCTTTTCCTTATGTTACCTATTCACAGAAATCTAAGTGGGTTAGGTTAGAGTATGATTAACGAAGAAACGAATAAAAGTATGTGATGCACGATAAAAGTGCCAGAAGCGAATCGCTTTTGCAATATATGTGAGACCGGGTCATATCACGATAAATTTATAAAGATATGTGATTACCTTTATTTTGCTCGACGTTTCGACCCAGTTGCATAGGCCGTGGTCGCGGAAAGACATATCTTTAAAGGTATCTTTTATCTTTTAAGTATCTTTTTTAAAGGTAATCACATATCTTTATAAATTTATCGTGATATGACCCGGTCTCACATAATTAATAAAATGAGTATAAATCGTGAGTGTTTCAAAATAGCTTTTGTTGATCACCATTGTCGAATTATCCATCTTTTCGCTAAATACCTAAGCTTTTTACTATAACCCGAAATATCAAAGCATCACATACATATATAAGACTGACCTCCTAGGTGGTGGCGTGCTGGGAGAGCTAAGGGGCGCATGCCGTGAGGGCCGGGAGACGCAGGCCCTGGGCTGCCTGCGCGCCACCTCGTCCAGCAGGGAAAGGCAGGAGCGGGACAAACGCTGGTTGAAGTTCTGGAAGAAATAAGGGAAGAACGCTGGTGAAGAAGATGATGAAAAGTCCTCAAGATTTATGCTCTATCGTTCATAGAGCATAAATATCGTTGAAAAGTACCCTCCCCTCTGTAGAGTAATACGCGTTTCTAAGTATTAACGTTAACGGTTCTAAGTAGTAAAAACCAGCCACCATCAAATATTTTTTCTAAATTGCTCTAAGTAACCGCGACAAGTAACACATACGTATACATAAGTACTATAACAAGTTTAACATTGCGATAAATTATTACAAACCGTTTGATTCATCAACCCCTTCAAATACTAAAACTTACTATCATCTATTATGTAACATACACACATCACGCCCGATTCAGCGAGCTAGTCAGAGATCACGGATCCCCATCTGTCCCGATCCGACGAACCACTTTCGCTACTTACACTCATACACATCCTCATTCACACACGGCGGTTATAATATACTATAACTCACGGGCAAGCAAGAGCCCTTCATCTCCCTGAGGTCTATCTTCCTGAACAGCTCGCAGAGGAGCAGCTCGTGCACGCTGGGGGTCCTGGGGCCGAAGATCACCTCGATCACGTCCACTATCTGAGAAAATAATAATAGCACTTTTATGAAATTCAGAAATTCATTCGAACTTCCGAATGAGAGAGGCTCAGTTGGTAGTACTAAGAATTGGGGTTCGATTTCACATCAAAACATCATGTCCCAATACAAATTAAGCATTCATTCACGGCAGACAAATTTTGAGGACGCGATTATACCTGCTAGGAAGCTTATTAGCACAAATATTGGAGTTATGATGTCTTATGGAACATAGGTGACAGGTTACTAGCTCATCGCCCAATAAAATCCGATTACCTCTAGTCGGGAAAATCAGTAACTATTTATTGTAACGTACCTACTAGACTAGCGCAACATGATGTATATCACATTTTTGAAATGAAAATGTAATAGTCGAAACAAAGAAAGTGTGTCAACTACTTGATATAATGTGGGTTCTATGTGGTCACAAATTACTTGCTACAAAATTTTGGAGATGGACACGTAATTCTCTGCCCCGCAGGGGGTAATGATCGTGAAGTGTGTGTTAAATGTAAGCTATTGTGTATACGTATAAAATCGTAACGTTTCAATATTCTCTTAGTGCCTAACATACAGCAGCCCAAGACTGCTAATGCGTTTTATCACAATCATTGTTCAAAATCACTTCATTGACAGTGTAAAGTTGTAAGTGCAATATCAAGTGTGACAAATTTTGACGAATTTGACACTATAGCTAATCCAATACTAACTTCACTCTGTTACTGAACTAATATTGAACTACGATTGCGCTAAAACGCATTAGTAGACTGGAACCCCAAAAAACTTGAAATTCCATGTTACTCACGTTGCCATAGCTACCGATCAGATCTGGCAGCACGGATAGGTCTACGTCATCAGTGCCGGTACACATCTCGAAGAGGACGGTGCCCAGCGCCAGGGTTTCCACGTGGTCACACGCTGACAGCACCACCATGGACACGCGGGGACACACCCCGATCAAGGTGTTGTCTAGGCCACATATCCTGGAAATTACATTAATGATTATAGTCACTGAATGATTCCTCAGTCTTTTTAAATGCATCATCAGGTAATCAATGAATTTTTGACAATTATCGACTCCTTCTTTACATTCTGTTTGAAGATGCATTAAGACCTTTAGGGTTGACTTTTTCAATCTTTAATCCACACAAACATACGAAACTTTTCAAATAAAAATAAATAAAATTCACAAAGATATAAGACGAATAACGACACAAACAAAACAGAAAACAACAATTAGAGGGATAAAAGCGGTTTGGCGAAAGAGCCAAATGCCTTTGTACTGTCAACAATAGCCTCTACTGATTTTTTATCCTAAACAAGGATTATAAACCCAAGCGTTCGGTCATCGCAGAAGCGGCGGCCATTGGAAAGAACACCGATCGAGATGGCGGAGCACTGTGGATGCCCTCTGCCCCATCTAGGGGACATAGGACCTTAATAATAATACAACCCTAGCGGTTTTTACCTGGCCACTCCATTCTGCACCATAACATTCCCAGAATGCAGGTGTCTGAAGGGCGGAAATCCCTTCTCCTTCAAGAAAACCAGCCCCTCCAGCATCTGCCTGCCGAAGCGCGCCACCTGCCACGACGGAAGACCAGCGCCCGCTGAGCTGTACTTCTTCGAGTAGTCCTCGTTCCAGGTGCTCTGGAAATGGTGGGTTTTGAGTAAGAGATTGTTTAGATACTTTTGAGGGATTCACAATCTGGATTTGGTACACTACAGTCTACATACTATTTTGTTTCTTATTGTATTACTAGCGACCCGCTCCGGCTTCGCACGGGTATAAAATATATGGCCTACTCCACTATTTAATGGATGTTATTATGCATATAAACCTTCCTCTTGAATTATTCTAGCTATTAAAAAAAAACGGCATCAAAATCCGTTGCGTAATATCAAAGATTTAAGCATACAATGGAACATAGGGACAGAGAAAGAGACTTTGTTTTATACTATGTAGTGAAGAAGAAAAGACTTGAATATTATTGGTATTTGCATTATAATAATGTACCTACTTAGCTTCTCGTCATTCACTCGAATAAACTCATAGTTTATTTGCAAAACCTATTAGTTACAGCGAAATGAAAAGCTATTTAAGATCGACTCTTCGTAAAAACTATATTAGTCGGTTCTTTCTTAACTTATCGATTCTTACACACACTTATAAATAAACCAAACCTTCCTACCTTATAAATCAAATCCTTCAAACTGCCTCTAGGGTTGAAGGGCATCACAGCAATCGCATGCCCATTACACAGCTCCAGGTCTAGCACTGGGTAGATGTAGGGGTGGTGCAGGGCCCTGAACAGCTCCATGATGAGGGACCGCGTTTGGTCTGTGGGGTTGATGGGGCATTTTGAGGTTAAGGGGACCTGCAAGGAAATGTATGTAGAATTTGATTGTTATGTGTAGAAATAATAAATGGTTATGTCCTTTCTGCTAACACTTATAATATTTCTGGAGGAAGGTTATGTTATAAGGTGTTGATATAGAATTATCCCGCTAGATTGTTAACTGAATATAAATTCAATTTAGTTCCTTAGTCGCCAGTTATAAATGCATAATATTAGAGACCGGTTACAAAGCCATTACCTAGTAGTATTCTTTAACTTATACCAACCCCCATTGTTTTATTAATAATTTCTTTGATTAATAAAGTATCATTAATTATGTGCTTACCAGAGTGAGAAGTCTGTCTGTTTTGATAGAGTTGTCGTGAACTGCGAACCAGTATTTGTTAGACCGAGAGCCAATTGAGTTGAGCGGCGATATTAGATCGTATCTGTCAACAGAAAGGCCAGTACTTCGAGAGGTTTTTTCTTGTAGTGGTTTGGACTGAAGGAGTGGGTGGGTGAAAGAGAAGTAAGTGAATTTATTTTTACAAGTTATGAAGACAAATAATATTTTATTGGCGATTTATATCATAATTACCGCAGGATAAGGATTATATTGAAATAAATAACATGTTTTTAGAATTACGTCATATGCAGCTCCTTACGGCAGGGAAAAATAGCCCCTTCAGGAACGAGATAATCATTATATAGTTTATGAATGTGATATAAATGTATCAATGTCCACCCACCTTTCAGTTAAGGCTAAATACTCCGTGCAGATTGACATAGCTGCAGAACTTTCGATCGACGCATCTACCGTCCTGGTAACAAATAAAATAATCACTATTTACTCAAATGTTTGGCAATGATGACTTTCAATCTTTTACCGAACAACGAACCATACCAAACATGTCAAAAGTAGAAGACCATTTGACTTACATGTAGATACATAGTTATCTATATCTGAATAGACTAGCTATTTTATGCATTTCTCTATCAATTAGGAAATTATTAAATTTATTCCCAAAACCACCCGGGTAGATAAGTAGGTAGCTATCATTTTATTTAAGTTAAGCCTAGTATGATATATGAAATGTATGTATAAAATGTATGTACTTACTTGGGAGACGCTGGGTTCTCAGAAGGCGACGATTTGCCAGAGCCAGTTCCAATGATGGACTTGTTGAATAGCAGTTTGGCTAGAGAGTCTATCTTCTGAGCCACCAGAGGAGCTTTTTCTGATATTTCTTCTACAAAATAAAAAGTGTATGAACACGCTAGTAACTAGTCAGCAATGTTCCGTACTAATACTAGCCGTACTTCGTAAAGGAAACCGAATGAATTAAGTTCTTAAGCACATACTTGGCGCACTTAAAAGAATATATTGAATAGATTTTGAATCCATAATAATATAGTAAGCATTTCAGTTCAATACATGACCATTTACATGGTTACTTACAATCGGTATTTCACATGTTAGCTAGCATCTAACGTCACAGGGTACCACCAGGGGCCTTACTGCACTAATGCTTTTTGCAAAATATCATTATCATTTCTGATATTGAACTGCGTTTGTGCTAAAACGCATTAGTCCACTAAGGCCTTTCCCTAACAGATTACTATCCAGAGTATTTTTTCAGTATCATTGCAATTTCACAGGCACTAATTACTAAAAGCATTAGATATTAAACATCCGCATAAGAAACAAAGTACTCTATCCATCTTAAAGTATTACCTTCGCTCTCTTCTCTATCAGTAGAAACAGATCGTATTCTGAAGGAGTTCCGCTTGTTAGCAGCTGCTATGGACTCAGGGTTGAGTTCTGCCGCCGACTGGGCCCTTCTGCAGCCCTTCTTCTTTTTCTTCCTGTAGCTCGTTCTAGAACGTTCTTGGTAGAACCTGTAAGAAGTAGGTAAAGCAGGTAAGGTAAAGTAAAGGGAAGCTCAATGATTAAGGTGATTGCTGGTTTAGTAGTAGTAATTTAGGGAGTCCCATTCATTAATGAAAAATAGTTCCGAAATATATTAACTGTGATAGGTTACGTACTTAACTTTACGATTTGTGTAGAATATAAAGAAAAATACGCTCATGGAAAGCCCAGAAAGAAAGTACGTGCTTGTTAAATCAACGTGCTTTAAAGCTGTCATATTAATTACTGACTATCTGTTTAACAATTAGGTTTGAAGCGGCTACCAAATCACTAAAAGTTCTGTCTACCCCGAAATACATAAATTAACGTTATAGAGTATATTTATCTAATGTACGTAGATTACGTAATGTATGTAGGTTACGTAGGGGCCGGCCCAATAAGACATATGACAGTCAGATAGACGCTATATTGAAAAAGGGTGACATTAGAAGTACTTATAACCGCCGAGTATGTATGAGAAGATGAATGAGTGAAGCGAAAGAGGTCTGTCAGGATCGGGACAAATGGGGATCCGTGATCTGGAAATCAGGCGTGGTGTGTATGTATGTATATCACTACATAGTATAAAACAAAGTCGCTTTCTCTGTCCCTATGTCCCTGTGTATGTTTAAATCTTTGAAACTACGCAACGGATTTTGATGCGGGTTTTTTTAATAGATACAGTGATTCAAGAGAAAGGTTTATATGTGATTCAAGAGAAAGGTTTATATGTATAATAACATCCATTAAATAGTAGAGTAGGCTATATAATTTATACCCGTGCGAAGCCGGAGCGGGTTGCTAGTTATGTATATATTTATCTATAACTAAGCACCTGTCATGTCCCGTGGTTTCTGACTCCCTCTGTTCACCGCCTTCAGAATTGGCCTGCTTCATATGCTGGTACAGGTTAAACATAGCTGCCAATCTTCTCCAGAACAATCTCAATCGCATCGATATAGAACAGAATTGGAATCGATATTGCTTCGGGTGGTATTACTCGTATAGTGTAATGTTCTTTATACATATGTTAGTTTAGTTACACCTGAAATGGTTGTAAATAAAATAAAATAAAGAAAAACAAAGACAAATGCGCCATTACCTTTTACATTACCCTTGCGGGGTAGTCAGAGGTTCAGGTGTCCATCTCCACCATTGTGAAGGTGGTAATTCTATGGCCACCTCGAACCCACGTGTTGACCTGATAGTCAGTACTCAATGTGACAGGTGATAAGCCATGTCGCCATTTACATGCACTAACTATTACCTATTCCGGGAACAGGTAGGTTTCCTTACGATGTTTTCCCTAACCGTAGTATTCGATGCATTTCGTAAATGTATTTTATTACGAAAATGTACACCATTAATCCTCATTTCCATTGGTGCTCAAGTGGCATTTGAACCTTGTACCCACTGATTCAGAGTCAAGCCCCAAACAACTGAGCTACGTCGAATTAAATATAATAAATTTAAATAATTGAAGCACTGTGATTATATTATATACGGATAAATGATAGTAGATTAAAGAAAGGTTTGGGTAATATCTATTGGGCGAATCTTATTATAGTAACCTATAGAATTATTTATTTTTGTACAATGTGTATGATTCAGAATCGTAGATGAATAGTTTCAGAGGCATCGACATTTAAGTATGTTATAGAGATAGATATGAAGCTACAAGCCTCTAACTTAAATAACTTTGAATATTCTGCTCTTTTCGATACGATTTAATACGCATAATTATTAAAAACATACAAATTTAAATCCTTTATGGGAAGAACTAATTTAATATGCATTAATCAGTCTTATTTAGCAATGTTTTAGTTTTAATATTTATTCAATTATCACTTCTATCAAGTGAAACGCGAGTTTAGAGTAACTCATACCTAACATACCTTCGAAATTTCGGAGCTGGACACTTAAACCTCTGACAAACTCGCCATTCTAAGAAAGATTACGTACACACAAATTCTGAATCGTATGTAATGTAACTTACCACTTACAATTATTTGTATGTTCCTTAGCACTTTATATTTTAGATTCCTTTTTACACAACCACTGTATCCTATATTAAACCAACAATAGCAGTGTTAGGAAATCACACGAAACAGCCTCGAAGGCACACAGTGACTAACTAGGTCTAGGAAAGCCCACAAGTGTTGTTAAGCCTAGGCATTAAGACAGTACCTAGGCTACGCAGTTTAAGCCACCCTTACATCGGTGCATGGTGCAAATCTGATTTATATGGGATGATGAGCTTTGTTAATCATGTTATGTGTGTACTTGTAAGTTAATCTATGAACGAAAGGTACTGGGGAAATATTAGTTAGGTTAAGGTTATTAATTAATGATTAGTCTACTGGAGGGAATCTCTAAACGGGACAAGTAGGCGTGTTGTACAATTTCTGCGTCTGTTAATGTCTAAATATACTGTTTGTGCGATAAATAATAAATGTAATTACATAAAACTAGAGAAAATGACATCCAAAAATACTTAAAATACTATGTTTCTAAGTTGCTTCATACGACATAATTGTAATATTTTATTATTGTATATCCACCCAATAATGGAATATGTAATTCATGTTTTGATCCATAAGTCCTGATCTCAGTCAGAACCTACAACACTAAAATTAACTTTTTATATAAGTATGTTTTTATAACTGTGAACATTGGTTTTTAATATCATGTTGTAATTACATGCATATTATAAACAAACACATTCACCTTGGTGACATATCCCCTGGTTCGTCATAGAATAAAGTTTATAAAAAAATAATTACGCACGTTTTATAATAAATTTGATTCTAATAAACGTGTTTGTTGCTAATAATTATTTTTTATGGCATACCATATCTGTTTTGGTTCATTCATTCATTTGGCAACACGAAATAAGAAAGTATTATCCTTGGTTGAAAAGAGAGTTTATTCCGGCAATAAAGAACATCACAAGCTCGTTATACATACATATATTTTCGCCTCTATGTCCCTAGCGTGTTAGCCATAGCTCATGGAACGATCCTGACAAATCTCTCTTGCTGTACTCACACCCATTAACCTTCTAATACATGCTCTACTGTTCTTCACACTACGTACACCCGCCTTAAGAAGAATGTCTCCAATTAATATCAAGAGAACCCATAACTACGCCGCAAGGAATAACGATAGCTATATGTGTATCGGTAAGCGTAGTGTAGGACGCCCCCTGCTAAGAGGACCGATTACTTGAAAAAGGTCGCTGGTAGTGGTTGGCTGAGGGCCACGACTGATTGTGTTTTGTGGCGTTACCTTGGGGAGGCCTACGTCCAGCAGTGGACGATTGATTCATATGTGTATCTGTATAAACAAGCAAATAAAAACAGCTCGTAGTAGTTGACTAATTTTATTAACAAAATAAAATTCTTATAAACAAAAATCATCCCAAAACAATATAATATTTACATTTGTTGGCATTTGAGTCTTACGACATTCACGATTTACTTACAAACATGTCCCAAAATGATCTGGGATCTGAATAGAAAGCAATTAACTGCCATTCTGCACTACTCCTTCTGTTGACTAAGTAAGATGTATTTTTTAAATGATTTAATTCGATGATATTCAAAAATTTCTAATAGGTAACAATAATAAACATTGATTTTTATCAGCTTTCTAAAACCTGATACCTTTTTTGAGTTAACGACGTAAAAAATATATTTTTATATAATAATATATATTTTATATAATTCTACAAAGGCAATTAAATATCTTAAAGTAATAAAATATTCCGTTTGAAATACAATTTTGATAATATATTACACCGTAAGTCATATTAACTTTTATTGATTTATAATATTATAGTTTTGTTATACTATATCTTTAGTTTTCGGTACTTATTCAAATCAAGCACCAAAACTCTGCTTTATAAATATAAGGAAGCACTACAATTAATAACATAACAATATCAAAATTATATTTTTCAATGGAAAATAATTCAATGCACATCAAAAATACTGAAATGTACACCAAAATATAGCTAAACGCACAGCAAAGGTTAGGTTTGGTTGGGACTGTATTATTTTGGTGTACTATTCAGTATTTTAGGAGTGTATTTTCGTATTATCTGATGTTGCTTTAAACACTATCCTTATTCAAATTATTCCAAATAATTTACATTTATAACTTTTGCATGATACGTAGATATAAATAACGTGAAATTAGTAACAATTATTAAGAAATAATATATCTTATTGGGTATAGTTTTAACTGTTAAATATTTTAACGTAAACAACAAAATAATATATACATAATAAATACTTATACATTTTTCTGTGCGTACAATGTTTAACAAATTAAAGTTTACAACAAAATATAAAAAGCATAACTTACATTAGGTTTCACTTAACTAACAAACATACATATTAAGTGTAAAAATAACAAAATGTATAAATAAAGAAATATTCATTGAATCTACTTAGTTATTATGGAATAAGAATCAACGAGATTCTACATTACACTGTATGAAACAAATAGGTATCATTCAACATACTTATAGATCAAAGTAACATCAATGAACTATATTGGCCACATGAAACCATATAAAATGACCTTAGGCTTATTAATATACCTGTTCTACAGATCTCCGATGTTAAGCAACTATAGATGTGGTGTCTAACTGGATTGGTAACCATCCGGTTTATTACGCGCTGTTGATTTAACAGAGGGAATACCTCGTGAGAAAACCTACTTATGTATGTAATAAATAGTATATGTTTATCGTGATGGAATTACCACCTATCGTTGGATATCTGCTGGTCAAATATCTTCGTTTTAATGACAATGACCTTAAGTATTTCACTACGTCGAAAGGATTAACTTTTGTACTTATATAACGAAACAGTTACCTAAAAACAGTTTTATAAAATGCTCTTAGCCGCTTTGGCTTCAAAATTAAGCTGTTATTAATATCTACACTACTTACACGATCTTTCTACAACGAACAATTCAAAAAACACGTTTAACATAGCATTACGACAAGTACAATAAACAATTTTACAAACAAAGCATTACCTTTGTTACCCGACGTTTCTACCATGTTGCAATGGCAAAACGTCACAAACAAAGGTATAACTTTGTTTATAAAATATACACAATAACTCCCGTTTTCTTTATAAACTGAATCAAAATCGCGTGTCTCTCAAAACCATTACAACAAACGAGTAATCTACGTACTCATTTACAATATAAGTCCCAACATGGCTTGCTAATCTCAAAACTTCCTTAGGTACAGGGCATTGATTTGTTCTAGAATAATAAAGGTTAGCACTGTATGGGGCCCTAGTCTCGCGTAGTAGGGTAGGAAACCTTTCCAAAGGGAGAATACGCCTTCGTTCTTCAACAAGTTGGTTAGAAGCGACAACTGGCTTTGACCCTTCTCTGCGTTTTGGATTCTGCAATAAGAATAAGTAGGTTAAATATGTATTGTAATATATGAATAATAGTATTTATATAGGGGGTTTTATAACATAACATACGCTTCGCGACTTGTGTATACACACTCCCTATTTTTATTATGGCGGGGTAGTCAGAGTCTTGAATGCCCATCTCCGAAATTTCGAAGGCATGATAGGTATGGATCATTCGAAGTCCGCGTATCACTAGATAGACAGCACCCAACGTGATAGGTAGTGAACCGTATCGCCGTATATAGGCACTGACTATTACCTATATTATATTGTTTTAGTAATCATTTTTTATAATTTTAAATCTCTAAAAACACTAACGAAGCCTTCTTAATATTTTCTGTTACGTAAGCTGCCAATGAGGTTTGCCAGGACCGTGACAAATGGGGATCCGTGAGCTCTGTCTACCCTAATGTAGGAAAAACGAGTGTGACGAGAGACTTGACTAGACTACCTATCTCTTACACGCCATAGTATACGTGAAATCAGTTTGCAACGCAGTGATATAAAATATTGATATGGTATTATTTTATACTCAGACTTCTTTATTATGCAGACTGCAATGTCATGCATATGTAGGATCCACTGTGTTCTACAGGAAAAGAGGAAGCTTCCTACCTGGGCAGGTGTTCGACCAGGCTAATGGCCTGAATTGGAAATTTCTATATATCTTGTTTCCAATAAATATTTCAATTGCGCGATATTGATTTTTGTAATTATTATTTTTTATTTCTTGCTGGCGTCATCTGTGATAATTATGTTTAACTAATTGCTACTAAGGTTTACTTAGGTTTACTCTGTTTGTAGCGCTCTAGAGGTCGCCACACATATATAGAATTGATTACATTACTATAGCACAATCGCCTCCTACAACCTGCCGAGACGAAAGGTATCTATAGTGCATTCGCATTAAGAAAATAGTGACGTCATCAAGGTCTCCATGATTTAACCAATGAGATTTTATAGGGGTTGTCTGTTATTGGTCAATGTGACTTCTTTTCTCATTTACTCACGTCTCATTGGTCAGTTTAACCTCTATATATCATGACGTCACTATTTTCTTAACGCGAATACACTATAATTGCAACTTGGGTTTACCTTGGTACTCCCAAGTTGCAATACTTGGGTTTACGTTTACTAGAGGTCACCACACATATATAAAATTGGTTACATTTCTATTGCCTCGCCTCCTACAACCTGCGGAGACTAAAGCTAGTTAGCATTCCATCTTGTACTCACTTGGTCTTGATGATGTCCACGGGCATGGAGGCGATGGTGGTGACGAGCCCCGAGGTCATGGAGGCGCAGAAGTGCAGCAGAATACCCTCGTCCAGGAACGACAGGAATTTCTCCCTCGCCTGGAAACATATACATTTTAATACTGCATTTACGTACAGCGAGCAATCAAAGACAAACGAGTTCGCATTTAAACGTCTCAGTAAACGTAGTGTGGGGCGCCCCCCGGCAAGGTGGGAAGACGACCTGCGCAGGTTGGCCGGCATCGAATGGATGCGAACGGCCACTGACAGGGAGAAGTGGCGTCATTTGGGGGAGGCCTATGTCTAACAGTGAATTGATACAGGCTGATGATGATGATGAGTTCGCATTTTAATACTACATTTACTTACAGCAAGAAATCAAAGACAAACAAAAAAGATACGCGTTCACGACCATGAACGCATGCAATCGCGAAGGTAGTAACTCTATGGCCACCTAGATGCCACGTGTTAACCAGATAGTCAGTACTCAATGTGACAGGTGGTAAGCCATGTCGCCATTTATAAGCACTCACTATTACCTGTTCGGGGAACAGGTAGGTTTCCTCAAGATGTTTCCCTCACCGTATAATTCGATGATGTTTTTTTCCGACGAGTCCTTAGTGAACTGATAAATTTGCATATATTTTATAACATCCGTTCTTATAACGTATATAAAGTTATCACCTTTGCTAGCCGATATGTTTCCGATAAAAAGAATCGCAAATCTCCGAGAAATAGAATTTTCCTAGATAATTTTAGGGGACACAACTATTCGTAGCAATTGCATTTTTCACTATTCAACCGACCAACAGTCTAAATGCCTCAAAAAGTTTTCCGCAACCTTTAACTTTTAGTATAAATGTATGAAAGAAGTGCACATATGTACCTGTGCGTAGGTTCCCAGTTGCGCGGCGTTGACCACCATCGCCCTAGTGACTGTGGGGGTGGCCCCTCGCCACAGCTTCAGCACTCCTTCCTCTTTCACTATCCTGGAATAGAATGAGAACTCAGTCAGTATGGAAGGGAGAGCTGGGCCCTTACTCCACTAATTAACTTTGACAGCCACTCAACTACATCGCTATAGCGATAATTCTGCGTCTCGGCCGTAAAAGTGGCACTCTGCTAATATTTTGACAGCCACAATAGCGCCATAATAGCGAGTCAATGGCACTTCAGTGGCCACTCAAAGTACAGAAATTATTGTCTATGGATTACAACAATTTAAAAAACTGTTTGCACTAAAATGCAGCAATGCCAATTAATGCATATTGATTTAGCAGTTAAAAGTTTTAAGTTTATAACATAAACGTAACTAAAACCGTAACTGAAAAAATATTTTATGTTTTTAATTGAAACTAAAACTACTAACTGAGTGTGTGAGTGTACATTAGATATTGACCATAGGCAAAGAAAGCTGTCAAAACAATAGTAGAGTACCAAATGAAGGCTATTGAACTAATATTGAGGCACGTCAGACGCAGAAGTATTTCGATAGCGCTTCAGTGGCCAAAATTTGTTAGTGGAGTGCGAAAAGTGTAAAATTACGGCCATTTAAGTGCCACAATGTCGACACTGAAGTAATATTGTGGCCAATATGAATTAGTGGAGTAACGGCCCTGGTGTCCTAAGACACAGGACTTCATTGTCTTAGTTTAGGCACCAGTTCTCTCACTAACAAGTGTTGTTATGAGAGAACAAATAAATATATATTATTACTAGTATTTGAAGCGTTAAGCAGGAACGGTACATAAAATAAAAAGAATACTAACTAGCTGCCGTTCTTCCCGGTTTGTCGTAGGAGGCTACTAAGGGACTAAGAATAAATGAAATCTATTGGGCGATAGGCTAGCTACCTGTGACCAATAAGCCATTATTACATCGCAACCTCGATATTCATGCTAAAAAGTTACCTAATAGATATTATATCTGCGAGGTTCTGTCCACCCGTAACGGGATTAAAGGACATTAATAAATATGTATATGTAAATAAACAACATACCAAGGCTGAAGAGAGTGTGTTAATTAATGTTTATTCGGAGACCTTGCTCCTATAAGATTTCTTTGACTAATTATTGAATCACGAGAAATGCAAAATACAATCAAATTGATATTGCGACATAGACATAACTATGTAGTTAACACGTTGGTTCGAGGTGGCTATGTATCATTACTGCAATTACCTTGACATAATATACCCCATTGAATTCCATTTAACATTAAAACTCCAATACTACTAAAATGAAAATTACATCTCCAAGGTTCTGTATACGCCGAAAAGGATGTGAATGTATATACATACAATTACAGTGACACACACGTGAAACTCTGACTACCTCTCCAGGGATAGAGTTTAATTGGATGTGTTTGTTTATAAACATAATATACTAATACAATTGTTGAAAAAACTTGCAATACATATCTGTTTTTCGTATCAGTGTGTATGCAACGATATTACACGGCGAAATTTAACACCACCCTGTCAAGATGAGTTTGTGGTAAACCAAAGGTCACTAAGTCATTAAATCATACATAATAAACATATATTCACACCTCTACTTCCCTAACGGGATACACAGAGGCTAAAACACAAACTGTGAAAACCGAACTGAACCACCATGACTGAAAGATCGTTCGACCATGATGTATAATAACTTTTCAGATGGACCGACGATCTTATAAAATTCGCTGGCTCTCGTTGGATGCAGGTGGTATGGACCATTTGCGCTGGAGAACAATTGCATTGGAGAGACCTATGTTGATATGATAATAATTTTGAGAGACCCGCAATGTTATTCATTTTACGGGAAAAAAACGAGATTTTTCTCGTATTTTAACTAAACGAGACGTAGGGCAACAAAGGTACACCTTTTTTATAAAATATACGTGATAAGTCCCGTTTTTCTTGTTCATTCATATACGAGAGTACATACTAATATAGGATGTTATGCCGTCGTATTTATAAACTTTACCTCACAAGCGCATCAACAACATTCTTGTAATTCCTCCGCTTCTCGACCGGAAGTCGGCCATCGGCTGTCATCCGGATGAGGGCCACTTCCGCCGGGGTGCCCACGAAGGCTCCAAAGGCTCCTGCGGCGATGCCCATGCCTGTCTTCACTGCGAAGTTTGGGTTTTGGTTCTCATTGCGACTGGAATAGGTTAGGTTACGTTACTATGTGGTAAGCGAATATTAATTTAGGACATAGATACGTTTGGGTTACTTAGGGCCGGCCGAATAAGATGTCAGTCAGATGGATACCATATTGAAAAAGGGCGATATTAGCAGTACATAGGTACTCCGAGTGTGTATGTAATAATAATAATAATATAATATTATTTGGACATTATTACACCAATTGAACTAGCCCCATGGTAAGTACATTTAAGACTTGTGTTAAGGGTACTAGACAACGTATATTTAAGAAATGTATACATATTATACATATATAGCATATATAATTAACGACCAGACTGGAAAGCAGCAGAAAAGCGTAGTTCTTAACTCTACCTCCACCGGGAATCGAACCCGGGACCTCACGATTAACGTTCCGGCGGCTAACCGATCGCGCAACGGAGGTCGTCATATTAATTTAGGACATATATATATATGTTAGGTTACATAGGAGCCGACCCAATAATACATATGTCAGTCAGATGGACGCCAAATTGAAAAAGGGTGAAATTAGCAGTATCTATAACCTCCGAGTGTGTATGTGGAGGTATATTTCTGTCAATGAAGCGAAAGTGGTTAGTCAGGATCAGGAATATGGGGATCCGTGATCTCTGCCTACCCGTCTACAAGAATCGGGCGCGTAATGCGTTGAATACTTCGGTGAGGGAAAATATCGTGAGAACACCTACCTGTTCCCCGAACAGGTAATAGTGCTTAGAAATGGCTACATGGCTTATCACCTGTCACATTGAGTACTGAATTACTACCTTTTTGAGCCATAGAATTATCACCCTCGCAATTGTGCAGATGGACACCTGAACCTCTGATTACCCTGCAAGGGCAAATGGTCGTGAACGCGTTTGTTTTATTTTTTTGAAAGGAAATAGATTGCGTTAAAAGATATATATGATCTTGGCATGGCTTGGTATGGAAGCGGTCCAAAGTCAACGTTTTGTGTGTCTAAAGTCTAAGTATTGATAATACTTGTAAATTATCTACGAACTATCTAAAATAAAATTGCTTTGTCATTGTTATAAAGCACATAAAACAAATGACTGTAAACAAAATGTCATGGAATTGACATGAAATATAGGTGACAAATCGCTAGTTCATCATCTACTAGATAAGATTAATACATATACCCTTAACGCCTACGAAATGCCAGGAATAAAGACAGTTAACTCATTGATAAAGTATTTATGCAATGCATCAAAAACCAGTACACAAAATAGTGTTAATGCATATTCATTCCAGAGTGCAAAGTCGATACATTGACACTAATACAAGTGAATCGAATAAGTTGTATCGATACGAATAAAACAATCGATTTGCCGAAGTCCAATGCAATCACTTAAATGGGCAATACACTCGTTTGTAGACCCGTCTTGTACCGTGCCTGGGACGCAAAAGAATGCAAACTAGCTGCCGTTATTACCGTCATGTCGTAGGAGATGACTAAGGGACTAGGGGTCAATGGAATCTGTTGGGCGATCGGATAGCACCTTATCACCAATGCATTGTTTTATATAACATCGCAACTTAAATAATCATGCTAAAAAGTGATCTTGGTGATATTATCTCCTACAAGGTTCTGTCCACCCCGAAAGGGATTAGAGGACGTGAATGTATGTGTGTACACAAGCCTCTCTATTACTATATGAATTTTATAATATTTTCTACCTAAATAGCCAACTAGTACTTGCACTATTTATATAAAAACTAGTGACCCGCTCCGGCTTTGCGCGGGTATAAAATATATACCCTACTCCATTATTTAATGGATGTTATTATAACCTTCCTCTTGAATCACTCTATCTATTAAAAAAAACGCATCAAAATCCGTTGCGTAGTTTCAAAGATTTAAGCGTACAAAGGGACTTAGGGACAGAGAAAGCGACTTTGTTTTATACTATGTAGTAATAGAATAGAACTACATTATAACCGAAATATCGCAGAGGACATTTTATAATGGGATGTCTATGTAATAGGTTTGCTTCTGAACACCCCGAAAGGGACTAAAAGATGGGTATACGTAGGTTGGTATCTTTTGTGTTTTTTAATTATTTTTTTACCTTCAGTACGTGATTGTATGATTTTTATATTGAATAAAAAGCATTTTATTTCATTCAGTCAGTTGACAGTATGTTTACATATTGACAATAACAAATAACCTTTGCTTTCATATATCTTAACTTGAACGGCTTTTATGTCTTTCATAATGGCTTGAAAGTATTGATAAGACATATAAAGGTATGCATGATCATGCATAGTCGCGATTTTTCCTCAAACAACAATATCTCGTGGAATTTAATCCGTCTTAAATCTTACAACATAGATACACACATACTAACGTCTTTAAATTCCTTATACGTGACGAGAGAATCTTCTCGATCACATTTCCACAAACCAAAACTTAGCAAGAGCCGTTTTGTTTTCAAAACCTTTTTTTCGATCATTCTTAATTTAATATAACACTATGTCTGATGCAAAAACACCGTCTGTTCTATCACACTCAGAACTAAAGGTTTTACTCATAACTTCATACTTTTTGATAGGCACGTCATTTAGTTTGTTGTTCCTTTAAAAAATTCTAAATGGCTCTTACTAGGTGTAGGCTTGGGACAGACGATTTAGCGTAACTATCAGATATGTTTGCATTAATACTTGTGAAAGATTGCTAGCCTAATGTCGAATGTTATTCATTGACCCCTAGGCTAGTCTCTTAGTTGCCTGCTATGAAACGATATACCAGAAAGAAATACAGCTAGTTAGTAGAATATTTTAAAGCCAACTAGCACGGGTATGGGGTACTTCTATTGCTCAATAGATTTTACCAATTCTTTGTATGACATGCCAATATGAAAGATAGCTACTTAGCATTAATTTAGGTCCCAACTTACTATCTGATTCTAATATATTACATTCAAAACGCAACGGTCCAAAGACAAACCTGTTAGTTGTATGTCAATGCTGTTACACCAAGGTTATGCGAGTAACCCAAATACTTATTCAATAGATCGCTTTTTTCTTAGAAGTTTAAAACTAAATGAAAATAGGTACTCGTAAATCTAGAACGACTATTCGACATCAAGGTCGTGAAGATCAATCTCTATAGTCCTCGTCACATATAAAGTAGAAATTGGATTAAACTCTACGTAATAAATTGTATCAATGCACATCTTGACGACCCTCGTGGCGTGATCGGTTAAACACCTGAACGCTCATCGTGAGGTCCCGGGTTCGTTTCCCGGTGGAGGCAGAGTTAACAACTACGCTTTTCTACTGCTTTCCAGTCTGGTCGTTGATTATATATGCTATATATCTATATATGATATATATTCTTTTCTTAGATATACGTTGACTAGTACTTTGCACACAAGTCTTAAATGTACTTACTAAGGGACTAGTTCAATTTGTGTAATGTCCAAATATTATTATTATTATTACATCTTTGGTAAGAGATAACATTATGAAGATATTTGATACCTCATCTAGATATTATCTTATATACCTCATATAGTTCAATCAAACTTATAAGCACCCTGAACTTGTAATATTATAATGAAATAAAAACCCTCAAATAGGCACATAGAATGCATGGGATGTATGCATTGAGGAAAACGTTTTTAATCACAATAGTTAAGCAAAGTTACAATTTTGGTGTCACCTATGAACTTTATTGAGATAACTTTGAGTGTATGTTACTAAACTGATAAAAATCTACGAGTATCTTAAACAAAAAACAAACACGTTCACGACCATTGAATGAACGAGAACGAATTTATATTCACATTTTCGTAATAAAAATACATTTACGAAATGCGTCGAATAGTTACTATGGTAAGGGAAACCATCGTGAGGACCCTACCTGTTCCCCGACGACATGGCTTACCACCTGTCACATTGAGTACAGACTATCTGGTCAACACGTGGGTTCGAGGTGTCCATAGAATGACTACCTTCGCAATTGCGGAGATGGACACCTGAACCTCTGACTACCCCGGAAAGGTTAATGGTCTTGAACGCGTTTGTCTTTTTTATGTAAAAATTTAACTTACGATTTATAAGCATCCAACAGGTAATTGAAGACTCCCAATCGAGTGGTAGTATAGGTAGCCTGGCGGAGTAACCCTGCCGATAGACCAGAGTAGAGGGCATAGAAACCCTCCTTGGCTATCACTTCATTGGCCACCGCAAACGAGGACTTGCCCACTTGAAGCTGGACCCTGGTTTTGATGAGGTCCAGGGGCTGGACTACCATTGTGGCTCCCATACTGGAATAGAAGGGAAATTATGAGACATACATCCTTTAGTTGATGACCTCTATGGTGGGATTGGTTAGTCACCTGAATCGAATCGATTCCCGGTGGAGGCAGAGTTAAGAACTATGTTATTCTTCTGCTTTCCAGTCTGGTTGTTGATGTATGTATTTATCTATATATAATAAGTATATAGTTATTTCTTAAATATACATTGACAAGTACCCTTAACACAAGTCTTAAATGTACTTAGCAAGGGGCTAGTTAATTGGTGTAATAATGTCAAAATATTATCATGATATGTAGTCGAAATTGATGAGAGAAACAGGCACATATTTACATAAATTCATATCCTTTAGTACCTTTAGTAACAGGTGGAAAGAAACTGTAATAAAGACTGTTTCTTTTGTCAGTTTTAGCAAAATTATTGGGGATATAATGATGTTGGCATGGAGTATTAGAGTCAGGATGCTAGCCTGTTTGTTACCTAATGCATTCAATTGACCCTCAATCCTTTAACAGCCTCCTATGAGATTTCGTTATTACTAAAATACCTAGTTAGGCTAGCTAGTATAATATTGACTCCTCATACTAGAATACATAAAGGAAATTGTTAACAAAAATTGAGACACTAATTATGATAAAAGCTATAGGTAGGTAGCATAATTGTCAAGATCGAGTACATGGCTTATTAAATAATAAATCTCTCTTTCCTTTATCACATCTATTAAACATCTCATGCATGTTCTTCTATTTCACATACTTTGCAGAAGAATATTTGACACCAATCTCTATCTAAAGTCTTAATATACAATCACCAAGATAATCTGTTGCATTTGTTCATTCAAGAAATTTAACATTTTGTATCTGATATTATTTGACAACATCAATGGAATATTTTGAGGATAATTATGTATGTTCCATTGATAAATATTTGGTATTTGTTTTATCAAATTAAACTAGTTACAAAATACTAAATTCCTTTCATGGGAAAACATTGCTTTAGAGAATATAATTATTTCTTTGGCCAACTTTCAGATGAATGGGATTGTGTTTTCAAACATGTGTGACATGATATTGGTGACAGTATGTTAACCCATCATTCAAGAGATTCCATTTACCCTTAAAACTTCCCGACGTATAGAATACCCTATCTAGTAAAAACTTGTCTATTTAGTGTAATGCATGGCCATGAATTACATGAAACTGAATTACATTTTTCAAATGCAATTAGTTAGACATAAGATTATGACTAAAACTAGATTTTATGAATGAAAATTAAGCATACATATCTTCCATACATAAAGCTGATCACAGTTATTAAATCCCATATCAGCTGCTTCCATTTACTGTATAATGAATGAGGCCTTGAGCGAGAATGAGTATTGAATTAGCACATCCAGTGTAATGGACATAATATGACATATGTACAGTACAAAAATAGAGTTATATAAACTACAAAAAATTACAATGAAGCGAAAGTGGTTTGTCTGGATCGAAACAAATGGAGATCTGTGATTGTATTGAAATAGGAGTGATATGAATTAATCTTTGTAAGATATATCGCCTGATGCCTAATTTGAAGATTTTTTTAGAAGAAAGGATAATATCTTGGATTTTATTTTTATTTCATGTTCAAGGAAACCTTCGTTTACTGAAATAATCCATTTGCAACATTATATCTATGCTATAAAGGTTGAAACTTTTTTCAACACAAATTTATCATTCAGTATTCATAGTGTTACATGTAATTTATAATGTTACAATGATAAATATCTACATATTTTTTTCTGTTCCTATCATATCACTTTCTCTTTGCAGACACCTTTAAACCTTTGCAAACATACTCTTATCCTTATGTGAACTTCTTAATATGTATAAACAAACATCACTATTTTTGTGTAGCATGGTATTAAGGGCTAGACGCAGGAAGATAGCAACTGATTACCACACATTACAACCACTACTGATTAGGACATACTATCTAAATGATGTCAAGATAACAATCTATAAATTATTTTGACTGGCTATAATACGGCTTCTAGACCTACGTAGAGCATTAGGGAAAACCTCACCAAATGTAACCAATATTCACACAACATATATGTAGATGCATCCATAACCAAATATTCAACTTAGAAGCTAGTAAAATACATACATACATTGACATCATTTAATCTTTTTAGGTGTTGCTAAAACATCAGTGATAGTATACTTGGTCTCTTGTAGCGCTCATTTTGGGGTTGCGGTGGCTATATTTCGACAAAAGATGATATTAGACTATCACCCAATAGGTTTAATTTACCGCTAGTCCCTTAGTCACCTTCTACAATATGCCAGGAAGAACAGCAGTGAATTATTACATGTTTTTATGTCCAGACAAGTGGTGACATAAGTATACAGTAAGATTGCAAATAGGTAATAAACAATAGTTACTGCTTGTATTATAAATAGTTTCTGTTTGTAGCTTATCAATAAAACATTAAGAGAGTTCAGTGAGCATACCTAATAAATTATCTCGCTGTTATGTAATTAAAGTTTAAAGAACATATTTGACAATATACTGTGTGCTTGTTTTCAACTTATATTTGCTTTAGTTCTGATAAATGATTTTGAGTTATTTTGTTTGTTTCAAACATACTTAGTAGAAAATAAAGTATGTAACTACGGGTTAAGAACTTAACAAATTTGAGATAGAAATTTATTAACTACTATATATTACATGAATACAAATGGGAGTATATGCCTTTATTGTAGACAGAGAACAAGGAGTAATAACATATAATTATTCATTTCAATAAAATTATGTCATGAAAGTGAAATTTTATATTTACTAGGTTTTACTCATGAATGAATAGTGAAAGTGGTCTAAATAAATTGGAACAAGGTTATGGAATAGCCGAAAACCATATGATGGTATTATATGTGTTTCAGTCACTTATTTATAGTTTCAAGACCAGAAATCCCTGATCATGACCTTGGTTCCCTGTTTAAAAGGTTTTATTACTCACCCAGCTAAACCTCCAAACACGAATTTCAACCCATTAGGGATAGTTTTGGGAACCACGGCTTTCTTTTCATCGGCCATTTTATTGCGGTGGCCTTATCACTCAGTAATTTCAAAGAAAACAATTAAAAATACTAGAATTAAATTGTGTAAATAAAACGTCCACCCATTCAATATGTTTTGCCTAAGTGACTGACTTTACTGGACTGAAATTTCATTTGATGTGACTGACTGATAAATAATGACTGACTTCTTTGTAATAGTAGTAAAGAAAAGCATAGGAAGCTATGTCTATTTTCGAACGATATATAAGATAATTTAAAGACTGCTTTTTAAATAGCGAAAAGCCAGCTTCAAATCCTTTGTAGCGTTTATTTATGGAGGAATACAAACTTAGAGAACAACTCAATTGTATATTATGCTCCATTTAATGAATAATATATAATTTAGGACAAAATGAAACACTGTATTTAAAAATTATCATATTTAATACATACATACATACGCGTTCACAACCATTACCCTTGTGGGGTAGTCAGAGGGTCATGTGTACATCTCCGCAATTACGATGGTATAGTCTGGCTAACGAAAGTAGATACTGAAAAAGCGCGGCAAATTTAAAATATATTAGCATTGCAACCCTAAAATAAAAAGGAAAGTCGGAACAACTCACTTTGATACTTTGACATTTATTTTTATTTTACTAGTGGATACTTGCAATTTTGTCCGCGTTATGACGTGATTAAAAGTAGCTTATATAACTTGTTATCTCTTTATTAACTCCATACCAAACATTACACGGATACGACACTCCATTGTAGCGTATTAAAGGAACAAAAAGAACAAACAAAAAATAACTTATACGAATAATGTACTTACTTAATTAAAATAAAAAAATATCAAGACATTTTACGCAAGTCAACCTAGAGATCCCGCCACATACGGTGGCAGTTGGAGGCGTCGCCACAGTCGCGTAATTCAGTGTTACCAGTAAACACGCCAAAACTAGCACTCACTGTGCCATACGGCTCGATACATTATAGGTTTCATTTGTAACGGTCTTTGGTTGCAGAGCTATAAACTCAAATAAAACAAATTAATATATCAAAGTCAAAATATGTTTATTAAACTATTTCAAACATGATTAATAATTAACGGGACTTATCCTTCTTATTATATATTACATATATTATGTGTTCCTTCACTCTGTCCGCAATAGACCGTTTAGTGTGTTCGACGTAGGATTTCCCACAGCTGCAATCAATCTTATACACACCCTTATATCTTATATCATGAGTATAAATCGCGAATCTCTTAAAACTATTATTTCAAACATGGCACTGAGCATTGTCTTTACATATTTTTTACCGAGGTTAGATCAGCGGAGACCCTAGCTTGGAGAAGAACTAACAAGAAACTCCGGAAATCAATTTATTATAATCACCCTTAACAAACATAAAAATTACAAAGAGTGGGCAAAAAACACAACGCTGGTAATACTAAATTTACCTTTCATACAAAATAACACGCAATGGCGGTAACGTCAAATTTAGTTCCAAGTTTGGCTACTGCCACCTTATGTGGCGGGATCTCTAACCTAACTTTACGCAAGTCAACCATAAAGAACCATAAAGAAACATCAACAACACGCCAACTTCGGCGTCAGAAATAGGAATACCATACACTAATTCTGATTTTACCAAATTTTTCGGAAAATAGACACAATTTAATTTTTTTTTAAATAAAATTGTTAAGTTTTTCCCTACCTAATTAGTTAATACATAGTGTACCTAATTACTTAAGCTATTTATTAGACCAACGTAAGGCTTACTGTAGCTCTTGAAATGATCCAACACGTAGATACGAAACGTATTTTCGATTAACACAATTTTAGCAGACGTACGAATTTTTAAAACTCATTTTATAAAATGTTCAAAATGAGTTTGTTTTAAAAATGCCTTTTTGGAATTACTTGTTCCTAAGTACTTTCTACTTCAAATACCCCAAATTGTAGGGTAAGTATCCGATGGTAGGAACACTTTAGTGTTGTCATATAAAAAGTTTGCAAAATTATCCAGTATCTACTTTCGTTAGCCAGACTATAGTAATTCTATGGGCACCTCGTACCCACGTACTAACCAGATAGTCAGTACTCAATGTGACAGGTGGTAATCCATGTCGCGATTTACAAGCACAAACTATTACCTGTTCGGGAACAAGCATGATGCCTCACGATGTTTTCCCTTACCGTAGCATACGACGCATTTCGTAAACGTATTTTTATTATGAAAATGTACATAGAAATTCATTAAACTTCATTTCCATTGGTACATGCTCAAACGGGATTTGAACCCTGTACCCTCGATACAGAGTCAAGCCCCAAACAACTGAGCGACGTCTAATTACTGAGCTGCGTCGAATTGAATAATTAATAATATCACAATCAGCACAACTCCTTAATTCCAATTCTAATGTCTTAACAAATATGTAGCTATATTGTCCAATATTATCCAGTGTTTGTTCATGATTTTTTGTTTTACAGCTTGCCTTATGAAAGTAATTTCAATCATAACAAACATTATACTCGTATAATACTGATTCAGGAATAATCCACTATTTTTAATTTACTTTATAATTGTTCCATATTATTTACACATTTATGAACTCAGCAAATATAATGAACCTTATTAAAATTCAATAGATACTAATTTGGAAGCAACAATGAAAACAGGTAATATAACTTGAAATAGGCAATTTCATGTTTAGTTAACCATAACATTTATTCAGTCAATAGGCTACTTTCCTATATGAAAAATATAGGATATATTTTTGCCATCTGCATACATTGGTAGATTTTAAATAGTTCTGAAGTGTTTAAAACCCCAAATTATTAAGATTAAATGCTAAAAACGAATCTTGAAAATTGTAAATTATTATATGGATATCACGTGACCGAAAACGGCAGAAAATTACTGACTGAATGATGACTGATTGACTATGACGTCACCGGGTACCTTGTACTGTCTGATGATGTCAGTGAAAAATGACATTGCATCGTCGCGATTTTGATTAAAATAGTGTTTTGACGGAACTATCAGAAATTCAACTTTAAATTGATTGACTATGACGTCACGGGGTACCTTGTACCGTCTGATGACGTCAGTGAAAAAAGACATCGTCGCCATTTTGATAAAAATAGTGTTTTGGCAGGCCTTTGCAGAATATGAATTTAAATAGAGTTTAACGTAATTAAATCACACTTATAATGAAAAATATAATCGACAACGCATTACTATAAGAAATCGGAACAATACGGTATAGTTTTCTAAAACTAGGAAAGTAGCCTATTAGCCTATAGTAGTCCACTGCTGGAGGGTACAAAACACAATCACTCCAGATCGTCGCCCAGCCATATTGTTTACATTTAGGTAACTACATACTCTTCAGGTATAGATTTAAAGACAAAAAGACAAACGCGTTCACAACCATTAACCCTTGCGGAGTAGTCAGAGATTCAGATCTCTCTGCAATTGCGAAGGTAGTAATTCTATGGCCACCGCGCACCTATGTGGTACATTTATTAGAAAATAAATTAAGAAAGACTAAAACTTCGCTTTCGCATTCCAAAACTAGACACAACTAGTGTAACCCGACGTTTAATAATAAAGGTAACTTTAATAAATTAAAAATCTACGCGATTAGTCCCGTTAGCTATTAATCATGAGTATAAATAGCGAATCTCTTAAAACTATAGTGAGTATTATGATTCATAACATTAACTTTGTAACACCTCCAGTTATCAATAAATTTAACAACATATACATTGCAAGTTTTGTTTTCTCGAGGTAGTTTGATCTGTACTAAAACCAGCAATGTAAGTAAGTAAATGCAGTCTTTTACTGGAATTATTCATTTCATTCCCCAACCTCCTCTTGTGCTTCTTTAAACTGTTCACACCAATGATCTGGAGTCTTTTCGAATGCCTATAACAGGAAGGTTTAAGTTATTAACTGGTGTATTCCATGCCAGTCTAGAATCCTATCTATTATCACAATTTGTAGTCACATATCGTCGTTGCGCCTGGAAGAACCGATAAAGACAAAATCGCAACTTTTGATACAAGACAAAAAACTGTTTGTTACGTATTTTAGGACCAAAATTTTTGTTTGCACGATATGTATAGCGGAAAAAGATCGTATTCTTTTGAGATTACAAATCACAGTTTCACAGGCATGACGGGCGTAGCAAGGAGGCTTTCATAGTGAAAAAGAAAATTTTTCTTAAAATAATGTTTATCGGTTTTTCCAGGCGCAACGACGATATACGAAAATGTAGTGGTTTGTCAGGATAGGCATAAATGGGGATCCATGATCTCTGCCTACTCCACTACAGGGAATTATTTGAGGAGTATGAGTGACGCTATGTCACATTCAAAATAATATACATACATTGCTCACCTTTAAAGGAATAGGTAGGGATCATGGGTACAAATTTCTCACAATCATGGCATACCATTATTTATATCCATACATCTGCACATACTTGCTAAGTAGTAAGATATACTACTGAATATCCGTCTCAAAATCCAAAACGAGTCTCAGACATCTATGCTCATCTTTGAGGTAAATTGGAATTCTACCTAGCAGCTTTTTATTCTGGCATGTCATGGGAGCTGAGTAAGTTACCAAAGGCGAATTGGTTGTATATAAAATGTGTATATTAGTACAAATCCCATACGTTACATATAAATTCACGTCTTTTAATCCCCTTAGGGGTGGACATAACCTTGGAAACATGTAAACATTTCTGTCACTAATAAGTGTTGCAGTTTATGCAGGTTTTAATTTCATATGAAAAATTGTAACAGTTTGCAAGCCAATCGCCCAATAGATTATATATACCTCCTCAACATGCTCTGTGATATATAGAAGCATTTTTTTTACTTTCCCGACTAGCACAGGGTGTCCAGAATAACACAGGATGAGAACAAATCACAAATGTCATTTTTCTGCATTATAATCAACTCCAAATACGAAGACCTACTTCAATAGGTAGTGCTTTATAAAAAAAACCGTTACCTCAGCCATCTTCTTAAGAAGGAACATCTTGGGCACTTCCTCTGAAGCCCTCTGCCCCCAACTAAACACGTGTCTCGCTAGCTCACCCTCTCCTACCTGAAATGAGGAATTAATTATTTAAGAACTTGCGCTAGGGTATAAAAATAACATATCATAACATACGCTTCACGGCTTGTGTTTACACACTCCCTTTTTTATTATGGCGGGGTAGTCAGAGGCTTGAATGCCCATCTCCGAAATTTCGAAGGCATGTTAGGTATGGGACAATAACACTTATAATTAAATGAATTATTATTAATTCTAGCAAGTGATAAGAAGAAGTGCAGGTTAAATTGAATGTACAAGGTCTCACATCGGTATGAGACTAGCATAACATGATGCCATCATAACTTTGCTTTTATATTTTCTATTATGTTCTGTATCTCTTTATAGTTATACTCCCTTGGGCTTTACTAAAAAGATGTTGTGCCTCAAGTAACACTAATGGACAGTGCATATAATTGTGACTAATAGACATCAGCAATTAATATATGTGAGTAGATATTGACATATTTAAATTAGTATATGGAATACCTATGTATTACTGGGATGATTAATATAAGCAACATTGACTTGTGAGGATCCACATGGTCACATATGCTGACCATTCTGTTTTAGTGAATACAACAGGATTGCATATACCTAATATTCTTTGGTAAACATTGTGCAGGACGGTCTCTTACTAGGTGGAGTATTGTCCTGAAAAAGTTCGCTGGTAGTGGCTGGCTACGGGGCCATAATTGTGTTTTGTGCGAAACCTTTGCCTACATTCAGCAGTGGGCTGATATAGGCTGACTGATTAGGATATTCCTCATCCCCTTAAAAGTAATGTTTAATTGTACATGATCTTTACTTACTTTATTATAATTAAGATACATCTGTCTCGTGAATGTGCTGATAAACTGCTTCTTAGCGGTCAAATCATTCTCTTCAATGAGGCCTGCTTCTTCCAGAAATCTCCACATATCTTCTGTAATTTTAAAGTGAAAATTTTTATTGAAACTTTGTGTAAGTGTAGGTTTACAATACATACATAGATTATGTACAACAATTACAAAGTAATCAGTTGTTCACATAAATGGTTATGAGATGGCTCCAAGAGTGCTGTATAGTAACTGTTTTTTTAAACTTCTTTGGAAGTTATGTTAGCACTCAAATCATACATTTGACTACTTCTGTGGCACAACTGGTTAACCACCTGAAAGTTAATTAAGAACTATGGTTTCTTTTTCTTTCCAGTCTGGTTGTTAACTTTATATTTATCATTATCTTTATCTATCTATAATCAGCATATATTGTTTAAATATACACTGATTAGTACCCTTAACAGAAGTCTTTATTGAACTTAGAATGAATCTTATTCCAAGGGTTAATTGAAGCACATAAGACTATAATTATTTAGAATCTAAATACCAACCCTCTTTAACTTGACCTCCACTCATATAAATGTGGGTGAGGGCAGCTACAAGTGTTCTTCTCTGCACTCTATCTGTAACTGTGGACGGGAGGGACTCACACTCCTGTGTTAGGACTACTATGTACTGAATACCACTCTTGGCTTCTACTTGGACGAGCTTGTAACCATATATCTGTAATTGGAATTATAAGAATAATTACAATTGGTTATAAGACATTTGTATCTCTATCTTAAATTATTGTATCACCTTAAACCCACTCTTTTACTTATTTTTATTTAGATATCCAGCACCTAATATGAGTTGTGAGCTGTGTTAGAATGTTTCATCGCAAACTTATAAATGATTCAAGGAAAAACCAGTTTTTTAAGAGATTTTGGGTAACTGCATAGGAGTATGACTAACAATTAAATTGTGAATGTAATAGAAATGCTAATTGTATAAAATCTTTTGTTATATTCCAATAGTTTGACCACATAGTAGTGATAAAGTTTAACCTAAAACCAAAACGGAGAGGTAACAAAGTAACCTATTGGGTAAGACTTACCTTTTTAAGTTGCTTGTTAGCTTCAGCTATGACACTATTAACTAAATTACTAGCTATTTGCAAATTACCACTCAAATGTTTCAGTATTTTAGATCTCTTTATTGGAATTTTGCTACCTTCCCGGTGAAATATGAAGCGTACACATTCTTTGACCGCCTCGTCAAAATTTGGATCAGGTTCTTCATCAGCCGGCCTGTTTGATTTTCTTTGACTCATTCTGAATCCTATCAACCTTAATGGAGCAAGTTTACCAAAGAATATTTTAGAGTGCCCGCCACATAAGGTGGCAGTAGCCAAACTTGGAACTAAATTTGACGTTTCCGCCATTGCGTGTTATTTTGTATGAAAGGTAAATTTAGTATTACCAGCGTTGTGTTTTTTGCCCACTCTTTGTAATTTTTATGTTTGTTAAGGGTGATTATAATAAATTGATTTCCGGAGTTTCTTGTTAGTTCTTCTCCAAGGGTCTCCGCTGAACTTCTTCTTCTCAATCGTTACGCTCTTATCAGAGCGGTCGTGGTCTTCATGACGTGGCATCTTGAGCAGCCGAAATGGTTGGTGAACTAACCTCGGTAAAAATATGTAAAGACAATGCTCAGTGCCATGTTTGAAATAGTTTTTTTACATACATACATACACATCACGCCTGATTCCCTGTGGAGGGGTAGGCAGAGATCACGGATCCCCATTTGTCCCGATCCTGACAGACCACTTTCGCTTCATTGACATTCATACATTCTCTAATACACTCTCGGCGGTTATAGGTACTCCTAACGTCACCTTTTTTCAATATAGCGTCTATCTGACTGTTACATATATGTCTTATTAGGCCGGCCCCTACGTAACCGCCCTTCCACTTCACTCATATATATTCCTTTTGTCAATATATAGTTTTTTTAATTTGTACTTAGATCATAAAATAACTTTCAAAGAGAGCTTATAATAGGGCCTATTTTGAATAAAAATATTTTGACTTTGGTATATTAATTTGTTTTATTTGAGTTTATAGCTCTGCAACCAAAGATCGTTACAAATGAAACCTCAATATAATGTATCGAGCCGTATGGCACAGTGAGTGCTAGTTTTGGCGTGTTTACTGGCAACACTGGATTACGCGACTGTGGCGACGCCTCCAACTGCCACCTTATGTGGCGGGTACTCTATTAATAGACGTTGAAAGAAATTGAACTTATCACTGTATATATTTTTTTAGTTTTAATTCCTTGTTTTATTGTATATAACTTCAATTTGAATGTATGAATAAACGTTCACTGTATTGAATTAATGTATTTTTGATGCACTAAGACAGGCTAGAGATCCTGCCACATAAATTGGCAGTAGCCAAACTTGGAACTAAATTTGACGTTTCCGCCATTGCGTGTTATTTTGTATGAAAGGTAAATTTAGTATTACCAGCGTTGTGTTTTTTGCCCACTCTTTGTAATTTTTATGTTTGTTAAGGGTGATTATAATAAATTGATTTCCGGAGTTTCTTCTCCAAGCTAGGGTCTCCGCTGATCTAACCTCGGTAAAAAATATGTAAAGACAATGCTCAGTGCCATGTTTGAAATAGTTTTTTTAATTTATACTTAGATCATAAGATAACTTTCAAAGAGAGCTTGTGATATTTATAAGTTTGAATATATTATGGCAGATGGAGGCGTCGCCGCAGTTGCATAATTCACTGTTGCCAGTAAACACGCCTTTATTGTTCTTATACTTAGATCATAAGATAACATTCAAAGAGAGCTTGTGATAGGGCCTATTTTAAATAAACATATTTTGACTTTGATTGGCACAGTGAGTGCTAGTTTTGGCGTGTTTACTGGCAACACTGGATTACGCGACTGTGGCGACGCCTCCAACTGCCACCTTATGTGGCGGGTACTCTAAACAAGATGTTTAGAAGTTGAAGATGTTTTTCTACCAAACAAAACTGCGCGCACAGTAGAGATCCCGCCACATAAGGTGGCAGTTGGAGGCGTCGCCACAGTCGCGTAATTCAGTGTTACCAGTAAACACGCCAAAACTAGCACTCACTGTGCCATACGGCTCGATACATCATAGGTTTTATTTGTAACGGTCTTTGGTTGCAGAGCTATAAACTCAAATAAAACAAATTAATATATCAAAGTCAAAATATGTTTATTAAACTATTTCAAACATGATTAATAATTAACGGGACTTATCCTTCTTATTATATATTACATATATTATGTGTTCCTTCACTCTGTCCGCAATAGACCGTTTAGTGTGTTCGACGTAGGATTTCCCACAGCTGCAATCAATCTTATACACACCCTTATATCTTATATCATGAGTATAAATCGCGAATCTCTTAAAACTATTATTTCAAACATGGCACTGAGCATTGTCTTTACATATTTTTTACCGAGGTTAGATCAGCGGAGACCCTAGCTTGGAGAAGAACTAACAAGAAACTCCGGAAATCAATTTATTATAATCACCCTTAACAAACATAAAAATTACAAAGAGTGGGCAAAAAACACAACGCTGGTAATACTAAATTTACCTTTCATACAAAATAACACGCAATGGCGGAAACGTCAAATTTAGTTCCAAGTTTGGCTACTGCCACCGTATGTGGCGGGTACTCTTTTTTTTATTAGTTTATTTAACGGCTGTATGGTAACGAAGACCTTCTAGCCTGTCTTAGTACATCAAAAATACATTAAAACAACAACAAAAAAGTACAAAATGGAAAAAAAATATTACTAATAGTTTCCACTGAATTATTAGATCTCACCAATAGAATTTTTGATAAACTTGTATAAGGACTTGTAACATTTAACTTCTTTAAGAATGTCATGTATAGTGATTGGAATATTTTCTTTTTTGTGATAGATCTCTAATAATTCGGCGACTAAAATTACTCTGTGCAAAACATGTTTTTGACAATAAAAAATTATGTGGGTTAAATCCTCGGGAACTTTACAAATATTACAAAGGTTATCTGATACTAATTTTATTTTATACAAATGCGCCCGAAACCTGCCATGGCCGAATCTTAGTCTATTTATAAATGAAATGAATTCTCTGGAGTTACCGATTTTGGTGCTCCACCAAGGTCTTATGGGCGGGGATGGTTGAATTTTCCCATAAAATGAACCTTTTGTTAATTGTGCTCTTGACCATAGTTCCGACCACGTTGTTTTAATATTCGAATTAATATTCGATTCTATATCGGAAAAGGGAAGAAGAGTCTTAGTATGGTCCTCATTAAAATTACTTCTAGTAGCAAGATCAACTATTTCATTGCCAGTGAATCCAGCGTGAGATTTAACCCACATAAAATTAACATCAATTTGCTGTAGATAAAAATCATAAATTAGTTTTTTAACTTTATAAACTAAATAATTAGAATAATACTTATTTTTAACAGAACTAATGGCACTTAAGACACTTTTAGAATCTGTAATAATTAAAATTTGTTTCTGAGCTACAGTTTGAACATGAATAAGCGCCATATAAATAGCATAACACTCAGCTGTGAACACACTAGCTTCGGAATCCATTCTGAAACACCTTGTAAATTTAAACTGTACATCGTAAAATGCTGCAGTTAGAGTACCCGCCACATACGGTGGCAGTTGGAGGCGTCGCCACAGTCGCGTAATCCAGTGTTGCCAGTAAACACGCCAAAACTAGCACTCACTGTGCCATACGGCTCGATACATTATATTGAGGTTTCATTTGTAACGATCTTTGGTTGCAGAGCTATAAACTCAAATAAAACAAATTAATATATCTAAGTCAAAATATGTTTATTTAAAATAGGCCCTATCACAAGCTCTCTTTGAAAGTTATCTTATGATCTAAGTATAAATTAAAAAAACTATTTCAAACATGGCACTGAGCATTGTCTTTACATATTTTTTACCGAGGTTAGATTAGCGGAGACCCTAGCTTGGAGAAGAACTAACAAGAAACTCCGGAAATCAATTTATTATAATCACCCTTAACAAACATAAAAATTACAAAGAGTGGGCAAAAAACACAACGCTGGTAATACTAAATTTACTTTTCATACAAAATAACACGCAATGGCGGAAACGTCAAATTTAGTTCCAAGTTTGGCTACTGCCACCTTATGTGGCGGGTACTCTACATTGCAAACAATGCTTACTGAAACTAGTCAAAATATATTGCAGAATAATTTATCCCATGACAGGCATTGATAAAAATGCTGGCGGATGGTGGTATTATTAAGCCAAGTGAATTATATAAGAAACGTACATAGTTCTGGTGACCAGTCACAGCTCCAGAGCACTGGAGATAATATATTACTGAACGTGATTCCTATCATGTATTACTACAAACATACATACATTTAATATTCGCACCCTTTACTTATTTAACTCTGTAGGTAGACAATTTAGTTCGAGCGCTACTTTAAATGGACGTTCTCTCTTGCTCCCACAAACGCATATCCATCTAATAAAAGATATACCTAATCGCTGTTCACATTTACCCCTGCTTTGTGGGCACATTACAAATGCTGTGTGCACATTTATGACAGTTTGCAAAGCCATCGTCCGTAAAATCCCTTTACTCATAGTACATTTACGATACAATGAACAAACAGGAACAAACACCTAGTACCATTATACTTACGTCACAGACTATGTTGATAAATACATACATTAAGAAAACACTTTCTTGACCATTATCCCTTTGGGGGTAGTTACGGATTGTAGTGTCTCCGCAATTTTGGAGGTTATAATTCTATGGATCCATGAAAAGTCTATGAGGTCATAATTATATTAGAAGCTTGAAAAATATTGCATAATAAATGCTTGTTTTCAAAGACGCAACTTACATGCCAATCTACATGCAATGTATTGCCGTTATCAGAAACAATTGATTGGTGCTTCAAACGCAGAAAAACATACTTATCAAGTTGACAACAGATATTGTACAGTTCGTAACAGAAAAACGTTTACGAATGTATGACTTATTATTCCTTTCGGGTTTTCATGACGATATTTTATTGGACACGTTTAGCATTTCTTTTGGAGTTGAGATGACATAAATATGGAATATTTGTGAATGGTGGCTAGCCCCTAGCTTAATAGATCATTTACCCGTAGCATCTTAGTCATTTCCTCCAACGAGGGTCTTAGTTAACATTTTATTGATGCAAAAACTATCCCCGTCGTGCCGTATGATGTGAGTGCATATAATATGATGGACTTACAAATATGTATGAATGCATTATGTATATTTATTATAGTGTGTTTACTGTGATGTACATTGTACTTGGAATTCTGAGTACCTGTTATTGTGGAAACGTAGGTTTGTGTGAAAAATACGTAATTTAACAAATATTTTTCTCGTGTATCTGGGAATCCAACAAACAACTATATTTGTCATCTTTCTATTAAGAGACAACTTTTCTAATATTACTATATTATGATTTATATATGTATATGATAAGAACCTGGGTTACGCTATATTTTCTCGATTACCAATAACACTACTCTCTTAGTTGTAATGGCATCGATTACGAACATTATTGTCTAGTTCCCAGTACAACACCAAATTAATTCTATTTTACTCTTTATTGACTCCTTCACACCCCACTTACGCCTAGTTCCTTTGCTTACAACATACGGAAAGAATGGCAGCTAGTTGTCATCAAATATACGTACCAGGCTATCACGCGGATGACATGATATTACGCAGAGTATAATTCTAGAAAGCCATACATATGACGATTGAATAAGTTATCTAATCTCGTATTGGCTAATATATTGTTCTCTTGCAAGTGATAAGATATTTTCAGCACAGAGATAGTTATGATTTATATAACTCTTATCAATTTAAGCAAAGTTTAGTGACTTTTTATCAATAGGTAAATACCTAAATATTTGGTACATGAAAACCTAAGAGCCTTGATATTATGGGGCATGTATAGATTACATGGGTATTTTTGGGTGATAGGTTAGTTACCATCAGCAATACGGATATTTCTATTCTCATAGTTTCAGCCCCAATAACAGATTCTAAGCTATAATTCGTATATGATCTATCCACCCATCTTAAATAAACCTTCTCATAAGAGTTGGGTACAAAATCTTCAAATGGTAGACAGGAGAATGCGACATGCATAGCCTTTATCACTTTGCTATATTAGTTAAGAGAGTTTCGTCATTTAAAACTTGTTTATTTAAATTAATTCATTGAAATTAAGGGACAACACGTTGTTAAAATATATGATGCAAGCAAAATCCCATTTAACATCTAAAACTATTTCGAAGTTAGACCGATATCCTCATCGTTAGATAGAGCAAATTAAATAGCAAATTTTGATAATGAATATAAAAGTTTTCAAAAAAGAAGCAAGACAATTAGCATACCCTTCCCTTCTTGAAACAAACAGTTAACACTTGAATATTTTCTAAAAAAAACATGTATTTATACAGTTAAAAATTGTATTATTCATGTAATAGCGAAAATTAAGCAATATTACATCACTAATAAAATTAGTCGAATCTGTTTTTTTTTATCCCGCCCATGCATCAATAGAGATCGCGCCACATACGGTGGCAGTTGGAGGCGTCGCCACAGTCGCGTAATTCAGTGTTACCAGTAAACACGCCAAAACTAGCACTCACTGTGCCATACGGCTCGAAACATTATAGGTTTCATTTGTAACGATCTTTGGTTGCAGAGCTATAAACTCAAATAAAACAAATTAATATATCAAAGTCAAAATATGTTTATTATACTATTTCAAACATGATTAATAATTAACGGGACTTATCCTTCTTATTATATATTACATATATTATGTGTTCCTTCACTCTGTCCGCAATAGACCGTTTAGTCTGTTCGACATAGGATTTCCCACAGCTGCAATCAATCTTATACACACCCTTATATCTTATATCATGAGTATAAATCGCGAATCTCTTAAAACTATTATTTCAAACATGGCACTGAGCATTGTCTTTACATATTTTTTACCGAGGTTAGATCAGCGGAGACCCTAGCTTGGAGAAGAACTAACAAGAAACTCCGGAAATCAATTTATTATAATCACCCTTAACAAACATAAAAATTACAAAGAGTGGGCAAAAAACACAACGCTGGTAATACTAAATTTACTTTTCATACAAAATAACACGCAATGGCGGAAACGTCAAATTTAGTTCCAAGTTTGGCTACTGCCACCGTATGTGGCGGGTACTCTATGTATGACTGTAGAGTACCCGCCACATAAGGTGGCAGTAGCCAAACTTGGAACTAAATTTGACGTTTCCGCCATTGCGTGTTATTTTGTATGAAAGGTAAATTTAGTATTACCAGCGTTGTGTTTTTTGCCCACTCTTTGTAATTTTTATGTAAGTTAAGGGTGATTATAATAAATTGATTTCCGGAGTTTCTTGTTAGTTCTTCTCCAAGCTAGGGTCTCCGC
This sequence comes from Leucoptera coffeella, assembly GCA_030578115.1. Taxonomy (NCBI): domain Eukaryota; kingdom Metazoa; phylum Arthropoda; class Insecta; order Lepidoptera; family Lyonetiidae; genus Leucoptera; species Leucoptera coffeella. The sequence goes on from JAMBLF010000354.1 coordinate 251,029, forward strand.
TGATCTAACCTCGGTAAAAAATATGTAAAGACAATGCTCAGTGCCATGTTTGAAATAGTTTTTTTAATTTATACTTAGATCATAAGATAACTTTCAAAGAGAGCTTGTGATATTTATAATTTTGAATATATTATGGCAGATGGAGGCGTCGCCGCAGTTGCATAATTCACTGTTGCCAGTAAACACGCCAAAACTAACAATCACTGTGCCATACGGCTCGATACATTATAGGTTTCATTAGTAACGGTCTTTGGTTGCAGAGCTATAAACTCAAATAAAACAAATTAATATATCAAAGTCAAAAGTCAAAATATTTTTATTCAAAATAGGCCCTATCACAAGCTCTTATTGAAAGTTATCTTATGATCTAAGGATAACAACAATAAAGATTATTATTTTTATATAGGATATTAGGGCTTATTTTAAATAAACATATTTTGAATTTGATATATTAATTTATTTGAGTTTATAGCTCTGCAACCAAAGACCGTTACAAATGAAACCTATAATGTATCGAGCCGTATGGCACAGTGAGTGCTAGTTTTGGCGTGTTTACTGGTAACACTGAATTACGCGACTGTGGCGACGCCCCCAACTGCCAATTTATATGGCGGGATCTCTATGAGTCAACTTCAATTCAATTTAGTTTCCAGTTAAAACTCATACCGTGTGGACGTGTGCTTGCCAAACTTTACTTGATTTAAAAGTAAGTCCTTTTAAATATTCATAATATGAGCTCGTAAATGTTTTATTGCTATAAGTTTCCTATTATTTTATTGTGTTATGTTATTTTATACAGTTTTATGTTAGATTTGAAAGTGGAATGTTCTGGTACGCACAATTATTTTGACTAACAAGTGCCGGCCGGTGCCACACTGTAGGATAACCTTGAGTTTTATTCTGTATCCCTATTATTATTTTATTGAGGTTAGAATGGGTGAATAATGATTGAAAGACTCATCATTATTTCGTTATTATGTGCATTATATTTGTAATTTTATTATTATTGAATGTTAGAAAATAAGTTACAAAATGCGGGCGGGGAATTGGGTAGCCGAGTGGTTATATTCCACATCGAGATGAATGATAAATTTGTGTGCGTTCGCGCAGCGGAATGTTGTTGAATTTAAAGATTTGAATTATGCAGATATTTAGTGTATGACGTCGTATAATTGTGTATGATAAAAAAAAATTTGTGCACGCAGCCATTGTGGAGAAATTCACCAAAAACTGATTCCGCTGGGCGAACCAAAGATCCAAAGACCACAATTTGGTTGGTTTACCTTAAAACCCATACATTGATACACTCTTTATAGCGCAGCCGCCATTCTCTATTACGAAGAATACTTAATTGTGGTCTTTTCTATGTTATAGAGAGTTTATCGTTATAGAGAATAATGTTATAAAGAGTTTACACTGTATTTACATTATATCTCAAGTCTCAAGCGCATACTTAAATAAAGTACCTACGTAAACGGTACCTACTTTCTGTCATAGTCAAATACATTTAAAAAAGTAGGTGTACAAAAATAAATGACCTATAAATTATATCGAAACAACAATTGTGTTATCACCTGTACCAATTCAATACCGGTATTATACTGTAAATTTTGAGATGTTACCTAAATATATTGCACGGCCGCTTTTTTGTAGCTATCCGAACTTGGTCGGGTTATGTAGGTTTTCGATGCTTCGTCAGTATTATAATTGTTTTTCTTTAATTACTGAATTTAATGACATGAAATTTTGCATGTGAATAGTTGAATGAATACACTAATTATTGGCATACATTTTACCATGCAATTCCTTTAGAACGTCATGATATTTGACTGCTTTGTAAACAGTGATCTATTCGTGGTAAATTGTCCTATAACTCTTTAATTACTAACGGAACATCATTGATACTTGGCAACGTGTTGCAGACACTTACAAGGTTTGTATAAACGTGAAAATCTAGACCCCAAAGTGCATACTTTAAGAACTAAGACCTAATAAGCGTATTTTACGTTTATATTTTTATCTTTTAAGCCTTACGTTTTTTTTCTAAATCTGTTTTTAAACAAATATAAACAAATTCAAAACAACGTATGTAAAAATCTACAGCTCTCTATGTAAGCGCTTTGTATGAAAACTTGCTAATGGCCAAACGTTCGCGTAGCGGAAACTTGAATTTCTCCGAAGTTTATGCATGCACTAATTTTATTCATACATACACAATTACACACTAATTTTTGGACACATCTCTTTTCTTCTAAAGTCAATGGATCAAAAAAAGTTCCGCTGGGCGAACGTTCGCCCAGCGGAATCAGTTTTTGGTGAATTTCTCCACAATGGCTGCGTGCACAATTTTTTTTTTACCATACACAATTATACGACGTCATACACTAAATATCTGCATAATTCAAATCTTTAAATTCAACAACATTCCGCTGCGCGAACGCACACGATAAATTTACCAAATTAAACTCAGATACATGTTAGTTCAACTTACCTCTCAAACCTCGTATTATTAAAATTTTTACAGTAAAAGTGACCGGAAGAATATTAATTTAATGAATAAAGTTACTTTACTTTAACTGTATTGAGATTGTATACCAATATGAAATATAGGTAATAAGTTGCTAACCCATCGCCCGATAGACTCCATTTAAAAGTATGAATTATATTCAGTATGAACATTCCGAAAAGTAAGGCAGCTAGAAACAATCTATTTACATCCCAGCTAGCAGTGGATTATACGTAATGTATAAAAACCTCCCCAAGGCCAAATGTGACATGGCTAATTACATACTTAATGACAAGAACACACCCGTATGTGTACGCTCAATAGCCAATTTTTAGAGACCTTGAACGTATTCAAAAGTACCTAACTAATCAACGTTAACATGGCGCCATCTTTGTATTATTTTTGTTCATAAGACCCTTATAAGACCTGAACTAAACCTAGGAAGCAACCATATTAGTTCTGTGTTAGCTCGGATATCACTACATAGTATAAAACAAAGTCGCTTTCTTTGTCCCTATGTCCCTTTGTATGCTTAAATCTTTGAAACTACGCAACGGATTTTGATGCGTTTTTTTAATAGATAGAGTGATTCAAGAGGAAGGTTTATATGTATAATAACATCTATTAAATAGTGGAGTAGTCTATATATTTTATTCACGTGCGAAGCCGGAGCGGGTCGCTAGTAACCTACATGACTGAAATCTACCTCAAAATTATTATGTAAGGGAATGGTATATTTATACGTATATTCGTAACCAAGTATGTATGTTTGGAACCATAAACTTAAATATTTTCCGTTCACTTACTTTATTTATAAAAACATGAATGTATGTACAACCAGTGGTAAACACTCGAGAAAACGTAGGCAACCAACCCACGTCAAGTGTTTATTACTTTAATGAATCATATATCTATAACGAATACAATACTAAATCTAAAGATAACTATTAATTGTTTCCATGCGAACAATTATGCCCATGTGAATTTAAATAAGATCGCTACTTTTACCGGATAAGGGTGAATTATAGTAAAGTAACTAAAGATTTAGGTAAGGTGGAAGGACGGTTGAATAGCCGGGTCCAAGCCGAACGATCCGTCTTGGATCCGCGATCCCCTGATCCATCCAAGATAGTGGATCGTGGATCAAGGATCACGTTAGGTATTAGCCGGGTCCACACCGGATGATCCAACACGCGCGAGGCAAATCCGCGATCCAAGGGATAGCTCGGTGTGGACGTGCCTATCAACCTAACGTGGTCTGTGATCCACGATCCACTATCTTGGATGGATCAAGGGATCGTGGATCCAAGACGGATCGTTCGGTGTGGACCCGGCTAATAGCCTGAAAAGGCGTAATTCCGATCGAATTAACACTAACCTGGCCTGACAGCTGATATTACAGCCAGCCACAGTTATAACTTCTGAATGTGTATGTATGTGAGGTATATCTACGTCAATGTCGAAGGTTCGTTAACATCGGTTTCAATGGGAATCCGTGATATCTGCCTATCCGCTCTAGGAAACCTTGTGTATAAATGTTTTAACTATGTAATTAATTATTGTAACTAAATATAAACGTTTAGTTCACTGCAAAAGGAATTTAATATCAATACATAATATGTACTATATTGACACTTACACCAATTGAATTGAATGTATGTAAACTCTCCAGTGGTTCTGACATAAAACCAGCGTTGCGTTTGCCACCAGACGCAACATACCCAGCTGAGTTAGAACCCTTTTGCTGCGACAATAACATGCACAAGTTATACCCCTTAGTTTGTAAGTTTTTTATTGTAAACGTTTTGTATTGTGTATGTTTTTGCAGCCGTAAACAAAAGCTTTTATTATTATAAACTATCGCCTACTCAGGACCCTAACTATCTGCCTTTCGTCCCAGATGCCTTCATACACGCTGTACTACTTCCCCGTGAAAGCTCTGGGCGAGAGCATCAGGCTGCTGCTGTCCTATGGCGGCCAGGAGTTCGAAGACAAGAGGATCTCTCAGGATGAGTGGCCCAAGTACAAGCCTAGTAAGTAAATTTATACCTACACTAACGTCCCCTCAATTTTGGGTGAACAAGGCTTAGTATGTAATAGATCCTCGATTACTTTTAGTACTCGGTTTCTAGTAAAGAAAGAAAGAAACAGTACGTACACATGTATTGTTTAAGCCTATATGAGATATGCATAGACTATTTATTAACACCTTAAAGTCACTCTCTACACTCTTTACTCACACTCTACTCAGTGATCGTCTAATTTCTATGTATTTACTTTTTCGCAATGTATCAAATTATAATTACAAAACATCAATCTAAGGTGATGGATATATGTCTGTCTAAGAATAAGAAATGACTGGTATCATCTACAATGCAATTGCGAAAATTGCTATGCGAACTTCTAATTACACGCAAGGAATAATGATCGTCAGATATACACTTAAGGATTATAAACGCGTTTATCTTAGTCAGTGTTCATGCATGAAATAAAATATATTGCTACATTACCGGCGATTACCTAATAAAATTCGATGAGTAGATAAATAAAATCTGCATCATATCAAATTGGAGAATTTTTTCTCAAGGCGGGTGTACGTAGTGTGAAGAACAGAAGAGCATGTATGAGAGGGTTAATGGGTGTGTGTGAAGCAAGAGAGATTTGTCAGCATCGTTCCAGGTGGCGATGTATAGTCTCTGCCTATACCGTTGGGGACGTAGAGGCGTGAATATACCTATGTATGTATCAAATTAGTCCAAATCTAGAATAAGCAAGATTGTCAGTCTTTCACCCACACAAACCTAATTAGGGCAAAACCCACTCATACTACATTCCGTACAGTTGTGTCAGTATTTATGACCATAAGTAATTTGACTCTACATATCCGTGTTCCCGGAAGGTGTAGGCAGAATATTGGCTGCTTTACACAATTAATTGCTTGAAAAGTTTTCATTTAGAAGAGTTACTTGTAAGTTACTTGAAATTACTTCGTTATGCCAGAGATGGACATAAGATCCTTTAATCTTATGAATGGTTGGTCCCATTTACATGCATATCACCTAGTCGCCTTTTACGATACATACTCAAATATTATAATACCCTCAGAGACAAAATCTAGATTTTTAGCTTGTTAATCTGCGTTGCGATCACTTTAATATAAAAATAATAGCGACGGACTTTTGTCTATCATTCTACACATTTTTTTTACCCCTAATCCCTTAGTCTCCTTCTATACAATGTACGGTAACCGTTTATTTCATTATGGACCAAATCCAGTAATCCTTATTGCAAAATATCAGTTCAATAACACTTCAGTAACATTGTGAAATTGTTCGTGGAATAGCAAACATATAAATTTCGCTATTTATAAGGCGAATTTTTATACTTGCTGTCGTCAATGGTGAAATTTGACACTTGCTAAACCACTACCAACCTCACGCTATTACTGAAGCGATATTTAACTACGATTGTGTTAAAACGTATTAGTAGACTCCATTGGCTATTATTTAGCTCCGCTTATTTCTTTACACCAGATAGTAACCATCTAAGCATTATATTTGCGTTCCCCGATTAGCAAAGAATAATGCCTATGCCTAATAGTTATGGCTTATCATGATGCCTACAAATGGTCTTTTACATATTTTGAGATTAAATGACGTCACACGACTGCTTGTGCGATAAGCTCGTTGTATTATTTCGATTACAGCGAACAGTATTTGTTATGTGTATTGGATATTACGCAATATTATGCAATAGGGGAGATAGTTACGAAATACCTAATAATATCGCTGATTAGCGAATAACAAAACAACTAGTGTTGTCTCGTTCGATATCGATAATAAATATCGTTGGGTGGTCAATGCATCCATGTAATCATGTGATTAAGTTTGGATGAGGAATCGTAAGACCGTATCTTCTAGTTACATAACAATCGCTTCTCGAATTGTGTATGCAGAATCGCTTTTTTATTGTGTTGGGGTATTCAAAAGCTTCAGTGCCTATCTTCAAAATTTCGAAGGCATGTTATATGTTGAAAGAAAGCCTTCTCTTCACTAGATAAGTAAACCATATTGCCGTATACTGACACTGCTTATTTCGAAGGATAGGCCGGATTCCTTACAGCATTTTCACTCACCGCGCCGGTAGCGATTGCAAAATAAGTAAGTATGTAAATGTTTTCATTCATTCAATGCCAAAGCAGGGTTTCAACCCACGAACCAAATATAAAGAGGGCCCGGCGAAAGGCGCGATGCGGAGTCCATATGGCGTGTTTTAATTGGTGCGGAGTCTAAAAATGTGTAGTAGAAGAAGATACCTAATTTAAATGGCCGATGCCGTGTTTTGATTGGTTGTAATATCTCCCCTCCATTCCGCGTACCTCGTTTCACCCCGCGTAATGCCACGCTAGTTTTCATACAAATATTGCGTAAGGCCCACTCTTATTTTTATTTATTTATTTGGAAACCTAACGGATACAAAAATATATATATATAAAATATAATTTGTATCCGTTCTATTCTATTCCGTCCTAAAATGGTTCCACAGTGAACAAAACATGGTAGAAAGCGATCGATATAACTAAAACTAAAAGTTAACATTACTTACAAAAAAGGGAGTGTTCGTGTGAAACTTACAAAATTTCCTAACTTACAAAAATGTACAAGACCTACATAGGTACGAAAATAACATTATTTATAATGAATCTGAAATAATCAAGAAACTAGTTATTATAATATTACCTCTTATTAATTACTCTATGATTCAACCTAGCCAGGGGGCGCTTCCTGGGTATGTCTTGTAGACTAATGAAACACCTGTTCTGCCTTCCAGAGATGAAGTTCGGCCAGATGCCAGTCCTGGAGATTGACGGCAAGCAGCATGCCCAGTGCTTCGCGGTGAGCCGCTTCCTTGGCCACAAGTACGGGGTGGCAGGCAAGACGCTGGAAGAGGACTACCAAATCGACGAGGTGGTGGACTTCGTTAACGACATCAGGAGCAGTGAGTAACCTTGTTACATAACATAAGCTTCACGACTCCCTTTTTTATTATGGCGGAGTAGGCAGAGGCTTGAATTCCCATCTCAGAAATTTCGAAGGCATGTTAGGTATGGGTCATTCGAAGCCCGCGTAGCACTAGATAGACAGCACCCAACGTGATAGGTAGTGAACCGTATCGCCGTATATAGGCACTGACTATTATCTATCCTGTGGGTTAGGCAGGTTTCCTCACGATGTCTTCCCTCACCGTTAGCGACTGTAACTGTAAGTAACCTTGTTATTGCGGATATATATACTCGTCACGCCGGTGTCCCTACATAGGGGTAGGAGCAGATGGGTGCCTATTTGTGTCGGTCCTGATAAACCACTTTCACTTCATTGGCATTCCTGCTCGTGGAATAGATAATACATTGGTTTTAATTTAAATAATAGCTCTTTTTTGAAAGAAGATGTAGTGATTATGATTGAAAAGGGCATGTTTCGATGGTTTGCACATGTTATGTGGATAAATGATAGCAGATTGACAAAAGGAATATTTATGAGTGAAGTGAAAGGGCGGTTACGTTGGGACCGGCCTAATTAGACATATAACAGTCAGATAGACGCTATATCGAAAAAAGGTGACGTTAGAAGTACCTATAACCACCAAGTGTGTAAGAGAAGATATATGACTATCAATGAAGCGAAAGTAATCTGTCAGGATCGGGACAAATGGGGATTCGTGATCTCTGCCTACAGGGAATCAGGCGTGATTTGTATGTATGCATAATTTTTTATTCTTGTAAGTTGTAAAGCTAATAAGTTATATATGTAGTAATAAGGGGTAATATGAGACCTATTTGGAACCACCAAGTATTAAGTATTATAATATGGTTGCGAATAATACTGTTGGACCAGTATATAGAAAGATAAGTACTTATAGATGTAAAGATATTTAGATATTTAGGCGTGATGTGTATGTATGTATGTATACTAACTAGCTGCCTTTCCTGCAGAGGCGGCCTCCGTGCAGTATGAAAGCAACGAGCAGGTGAAGGAAGCTCGCCATAAGGAATTCTCCGAGACCCTGTACCCTGGTCTCCTGGCGAAGCTGGACCAGATCATTGGTGACAACAACGGATACCTCGCCCTCGGCAGGGTGGGTTGCTAATACCTTGCATACATATATCGCACCTTCGGGACCAAACTCGCACTTATGCAACAAACCAAATTTTACAGGAGAGCGATTTTTCACTTTAAATTCTCTTTCAATTACGCGTAATGACATAACATACTCCCCCGCCTCGCCGCTCCATTTTTCAAAGGATTTAAAAACTTTTTGCTGTGTATATAAAGTCGATTATCGCGGTTAATTCTGTATACTTAAATTATTTTCGTAAAAAGTTGCACAAGTGCGAGTTGGGACCAAGGTCCAAGGTGCGATATTATGTATATATATGTACGTAAACTCTTGCTCTAGTCACACTCATAGACCTACTCGTACATGCTCTTCTGTTCTTCTCACTACGTACACCTTTGAGAGCTGAAATTTTGTACCAAAGTCAGCTCGGCAGGGTGGGTTGCTAATACCTTGCATAATTATATACATTCACGTTTTTTGACCCCTTTCGGGGTGGATAATGCAACATCGGTGACAGATTGTTAAGCCATCGCCTAATAGATTTTTTAGTATGACAGAATAATATAAATAATAATATTTGGACATTATCACACTAATTGAACTAGCCCCTTGGTAAGTACATTTAAGACTTGTGTAAGGGTACTAGTCAACGTATATTTAAGAAATATATACTTATCATGCATATATAGTTTATATAATCAACAACCAGACCGGAAAGCAGAAGAAAAGCGTAGTTCTTAACTCTGCCTCCACCGGGAATCGAACCCGGGACCTCACGATTAGCGTTCAGGTATCTAACCGATCGCGCCACGGAGGTCGTCAAAAAAGTACATTCACGTTCTTTCATCCCTTTCGGGGTGGACAGAATCTCGGAGATATATCTCGGTGTTGCGGAGGCATAATGCAACATCGGTGATACTCGTAGGTTGCTAAGCGATCGCCTAATAGATTTTTTAGCATGACAGAATAATAATAAAACAGAATAATAGAAACATAATGATGTCAGAACGGAACATTTGTGACAGGTGACTAGCTCATCGCTCAATAGATTCAATTCACCCCTAGTCTCTTAGTTGCCTCCTATTACATGCCGGGAAGAACGGCAGTTAGTTAGCATCGTTTTTACGTGGCGAACCAGCACGGAATAAACCTTGTTAATACCTTGTATTAATATACATTCACGTCCTTTATTCCCTATCAGGGTGGTTATGGCGACCGCGTCTCGGTAAACGTAGTGTAGGACGCCCCCTGCTAGATGGACCGATGACCTGAAAAAGGTCGCTGGTAGTGGTTGGCTGAGGGCCACGAGTGATCGTGTTTTGTGGCGTAACCTTGGGGAGGCCTACGTCCAGCAGTGGACTGACATAGGCTGATTGATTGATAGATTAAGGGTAGTTACACGACGACATGGTTGACCATATAGTACTCAATGTGACAGGTGGTAACTCGTATCGCAATTTAGAAGCATTTTTTTTCGGTGTGTAGGTAGGTTTCCTCACGATGTTTTCCCACACCGTAGTATTCGGTGCATTTTGGAAATGTATTTTAGAGTACCAGTAGAGGGGTAGGCAAAGACCACGCATCCCCATATGTCCTGATCTTGACAAACCACTTCGCTTCATTGACACTCATACATCTCATACACACTCAACAGTTATAGGTACTTCTATCATCACCCTATTTGAATATGGCGTCTATATTACTATCATGTGTCTTATTGTTTTATATTAATCTATCAGAATCCTTCGCAATATTACTATTCACTACCTGTGCCACAAGAATTTGTATGATATTCATTTTGTATGACAAATCCTATTCACACTTTCGCGGGGTTGCCATGTGCGCTTGGTTCCATTCATGTAAATTATTATGTAATTAATTCTTTTGTCTATTTGTGTATGTGTATTACTGCGTCTGGTGTTAATAAAAGGAATTTTATTTTATATTTTTATTTATTATTCTCATGATTTCCTTTCTTCGTTCCAGCTGACCTGGGCTGATTTCTTCTTCGTGGGATTCTTCGACTACCTGAAGATGATGATGAGGATCCCAGACCTGGAGACCAAGTATCCCAACTTCAAGAAGGTCCTTGACAATGTGCTGAACCTGCCCCAGGTCAAGGCTTACTACGCTAAGGCTCCTAAAGCCGATTTTTAAGTCACTGTTAACGTGTGGTGAATTTAAGTTCTGAATTACTTGTTTTATTAAAGTTTAACTGATTTTTAACTAAGCGAATAATAAGTAATTATGAATATACACTCTTATATAAAAATTTGAGTGAAATTGTTTATGGTTATCAACAGAAAGGTTTTAAGATGTTTTAATGCACATTTATACACTTAAAGTAGGTTTTTTGTTATGGGTGTCTTAGCACCGTTTGATATTGGTACAAAACTCCCTAACCTATATTTTACCCTACTTCATCAAAACTGTGTTGTCAAGAAATGAATTTTAAAGTGTACGAAATTATGCTCTAAAAACATTATTTTGATACACAGATGAATACATTTTGATGGATTTTTAAATTTTTTAAACACGTAACAATTGTTATACAGTATAAAGTTATATTCTAAATAGATTATGCAGTCTTATAATGTTTCCTATATTTTGTAAACTTTAAGAGATTCGTGTTGAATGATTGGTTATTGTTATGTACATCACAATGTGTTTTGTAAGCATTTATAATAAATACGTATGTTTTGAAATATGTTGTATTATTTTTATTCAAAAAGGGTTAGGAGAACCTATAACCGCCGAGTGTGTATAATATATATGAGTGTCAATGAAGTGAAAGTGATCTGTCAGGACCGGGACAGATGGGGTTCCGTAATCTCTGCCTACCCCTGTACAGGGAATCAGGCGTGATGTGGATGTATGTATTATCTTTTATTCTAGTAAGTTGTAAAGCAAATAAGTTATATATGTAGTAATAAGGGGTAATATAAGACCTATTTGGAACCGCCAAGCATTAAGTATTGCTACATAGTTGCGAATGATATTGTTGGACCAGTATATAAAAAGATAAGTACTTATAGATGTAAAGATATTTATTGTTAACTGAAATCATGCTGACATTTTAAAAGAATCTACAGTTAATAAATAGTTAAACAGTAACGTTTTTGCAGTATGTTCTAAAAGGAACGCAGTGTTTTTAGGCGAGTCGTAATCTCTAATATTTCCATTTATATTATATCTTTATCCACTTTAAATACCAAAGTAACAAACCAAAGTAGTTTCAGCGACTAAAACACAAAACGCGTTAACGAACGACCCTTGTATTCAGAGGTTCAGGTTTCCATCTCCGCAATTACGAAAGTAGTAATTCTATACCACCTCGAAACCACGTGTTGACCAGATAGTTAGTACTCAATGCTACAGGTGGTAAGCCATGTCGCCATTTACAAGCACTAACTAATACCTGTTCGGCGAACAGGTAGGTTTCCTCACGATGTTTTTGCTCACCGTATAATTCGATGCATTTCGTAAATGTGTTTTTATAACGAAAATGTACATAGAAATTCATTAAACTTCATTTCCATTGGTACATGCTCAAGCGGGATTTGAACCCTGTACCCACTTATACAGAGCCAAGCCCCAAACAACTGAGCTACGTCGAATTTCAGGGAATTTTTAATTTGTTGTCCTTTAGTGATAAGAACGTCATTGTATGCGTACTTGTCAAAAAATAAACAATGTATTTATTACACACGACTTTAGATTTATTAAACAATCAAATTTCGTTATCTGAATTCAAACACGTATCACTGTACCTTAAATATTTAGTTAATTAGGGCGAATTTATCTCTTAAAAGTCAATACTAAACATATGTTCAGATGTGCAAACATCTAAACACGCATTGTAAATACATGGAAACAAAACTCAATATTATATGGTATTATTTATGCATATTAAATATAAATAATATTTTATATTATATAATTCTAATAATCGTATAATTTATATGATGCTAACTATCGTAAATTAAATTTTAATATCACTTACGAATACATTACAATTTTGAACGCACATTACTTTAGACATTTTATAAAGAATAATTTATTTCATATTGAGCTTAAAATAAAACGTTTGTACATCGTTTCAGGGAAAATTTCTTTTGTACTTTTAAAATAACGTTTTACATAAATGATAAATTGTTTCGCTAAAAGAAAAACCAAAACGTTCTTGAATGTATGTATGGCATCTTTTGAGATCTTATTATAATCAGATTAAATTCAATACCATTCCATTTAACCAAATCATAAATCTATGAAAATTTGTTAATTCAACGCACATTTAAAGAAGCATATCTATTAAACAACTTCAAAACACAAAATCGCAAGCATTACTGAAATCTTATTACTGTAAGTAACGTACTATTTTAGACTAAAACAATATAGTAATAAAACACTGTATAAATTCGTAAAATACGTCTTTACATCACAGAAGACCTTTTTTACATACAGTTAATTCATTTAACACCAGCATACCATACTTAACTTCACCTTTCATACTTCTTATCATACAATGGCAGCATTCCTCACTTTTTTTATCCCGCTAGGGGCGCTAGTGAGAATGGAAACCTGTCAAGAGTCAATTTCTAATCAGTTTCTAATAATCTATTTGTTTATCAATAGTTCAACGTTGTTTATGATAAAAATGTCGGAAAAATATGTATGTTTAATTAAATTATTTAACAAATAGATGTTTGTTTACATTATGAAAACCTACCGGTTGGCATTTGACAGGTCTCCGTTGACTACAGCGCCACTAATTTGGAACTAAAAAAATGTGGCCATTTCATCTATTTATCATCCACATCCTTTCGTCTCATTGAGGCTTCTATCTGCTCTATGGTATCTTGTAGAGGCAGGTCTCTGGTTTCTGGTGTCAGAACCAGCAATGCTCCTGACACAACGGCGCATACTCCAAATGAAACGGCAGGAAGCACTGGAGCTATTTCCATCTGGAAGATGATAAAGGGTTGGTTTAAAATAGGTCAGGATTACTTTTTTGTACACAGGTATACTTTGTAGTGCTACGACTTTCTGCTAAATGACGACCTCCGTGGCGCGATCGGTTAGACACCTGAACGCTAATCGTGAGGTCCCGGGTTCGATTCCCGGTGGAGGCAGGGTTAAGAACAACGCTTTTCTACTGCTTTCCAGTATGGTTGTTCATTATATATGCTATATATGTATTTATCTATATATAATATGTATACATTTCTTAAATATACGTTAACTAGTACTAGTATCCTTAACACAACTCTTAAATGTACTTACCAAGGGGCTAGTTCAATTGGTGTAATAATGTCCAAATATTATTATTATTATTACTCGTTTATAGGAATATCATATTTTTCTTATCTATTTCAATATCAAATGGCGACCAAGAATGATTACCAAATGCTTTACTTATACTTTGCACTCTGCCATATCATTTCCTGCATATGAGACATTAATTTTTCGTAGCACTCATACGAGAGAGAACATTATCTTATAGAAAGGCAAATAATAGGGCATCTTAGCTTTAGTATACATAGAGGACATACATAGCTATATACTTGTTTTTTCCTCTTCACTGCAGTGTGGTGATATCTCAGGTACTCATTTCTCTCAATCTTGACAAACCCCTTTACATCATTGACTTTCAGCATGTTTAGTTAATGCCTATTTGATTCATCGTGTAAAGAATGCTAACCAAATGCCGTTCTTACCGGCAAGTCGTAGGAGGTGCCTAAGGGACTAGGGTTAAATGGCATCAATCGGATGATGGGCTAGCAACCTGTCACCATATTCCATCTTATATCGCAACCCCAATATTTATCCTAAAAAGTGACCCAGGAGATACTAAATCTCCGAGGTTCTGTCCACCCCACAAAATAGAGTATATGTATAGCAGTGTATATGTCGTGTATGTATTCACCATCATACTTTTTATTGGTAAAAATGTAACATAAACATCAAAAAAAATGTAACACTCCCTTTTTTATTATGTCGGGGTAGTCAGAGGCTTGAATGCCTATCTCTGAAATTTCGAAGGCATGTTAGGTATGGGTCATTCGAAGCCCGCGTATCACTAGATAGACAGCACCCAACGTGATAGGTAGTGAACCGTATCGCCGTATATAGGCACTGACTATTACCTATCCTGAGGGATACGCAGGTTTCCCCACGATGTTTTTCCTCACCGATAGCGACTGTAAATTATGTACGTAAATGAAAAACACATATTTAAATTTCATTCATTGGTACATGCTAGAGTCGGGACCTTTATCATAAGAAGTCCGAGTTCTTACCCACTGGGCTACAGATATATAATGTAACACTTACCAAAATAGGAGTCAACGGGGCAAGCATTCCGCCCAGTCGGGATGCAAAGGAACAGACGCCAAGCAGGGACCCTCGGACGCTGGTGGGGAACAGCTCCATGGAGTAGGTCACTGAGCCAGTGAAGCTGACGGCTATCAGCAGCTTGCCCAGGAGGAATAAGGCTATTTGGAGCCATTTTTGGTCTGGAAATATGAAAAAGGTTCAGTAAAAGATGATAAGGAATGGGAGTATTAAATTTAATGTATATTCTGTGTTAGGGTAAAGAATAAATAACTAAATATGTTATTAAAAACTTAAAATATAGGGAATTAATCTGGAGGCAACACAAATACTTAACTAATTTAGGATTTCTCAATATGTTTTTCAAATGTATTTTTTATAGCGAAAATTTAGACAGAAAACATTTCTATTATTACATGCTCAGGCGAAAATCTCTAAACCCAATAATGTAGAGTGAAATGAGTTTTTGTATATACTAGTTGATGTAATTTTGGCATCATTATTTTAATTATACCCATAGACATTAAAATGGAACTAAATCTTACCATCCGGCACATACGCAGATCCAACGCAAAGCGCGCCGCTCATCAAGAAACCGCACATCAAGGGCATCTTTCTCCCCACCTTATTCATCACATACAAAGCCACCAGCTCCCCTGGGAAGGACATCAGCGTCGCCAGAATGAAGTTGGTATACTTGTTCCCTGGCAACCACACTGAATTCACCATTAGACCATAGTAGACAAAAGAAACAGTGAATCTGCTCACGAAAGCTACCAGCAATCTTTTCAAAATCTCTTTAGATCTCAAAATAGACATAAGACCTTCTTGTTTCTCATCAGTTTTTATGTTAAACTTCTCTTTCATCTTCTTTTCTTCTACGTCTTCCAAGTTTTCTTTAGAAATGATTATGTTGTTCTTGTCAGCGATGTATCTTAGTGACTCTCGAACTTTCTCCGGTTTTCCACTTATTATGAGCCATCTGGGACTTTCCTTCAGAAGTAAGATTAGGGAAAGGAAGAGTATTTGTGGTGTGTTTATGAGAGCAATCAAATGCTTCCAGTTCCTGAAGTACATAGCTAGGAGAGCGAATAATGTTTCTCCGAAGTAAATGGCGTATGCGAATATGACACCGGACAGAATCCTGTTCTTCTTGCCAGTTATTTCGATCACTGAAAAGGGAAATAGTGAAATGTTTTAGTATGCTTGTGATACCCGTTTTTTGTGAAACACATCATTCAATTTGGTCTACAAATAAGATTTTTGCATATGTTAAATCTACTGCTTAGTGCTTTGCGTGCTTTTTAAACGTCAACAATTAATATTGCTTTATATGGTGTGCTATTTACTCGTGTAGGTCAACAATTAATATAACTTTTCCTAATACTAATAATTGGCAAACCAGACATGTTTTCTCATGTTTTCACTCCTTCCAGATTAGGTGTAACTAAATACTATAGAAAAAAAAATAACCTTCATATTTTAAATATTGTACATATTTTTAATATCTAGATATTTGTAAAGAGTCTCAAAAAGTTTTCTTTTATAAAGATAAGTTTTTTTCATGAATATGTTTATTAAAGCTTTCGACCGTCTCGAATCACATACACAAAACACCACGAAACTTCCAATAGTAACTATACTTACTCAGCACCATAGCAGCAGAAAAGCCTCCTCCAGCGACCAAGGACTCCACAAACTGAAGGATCACATACGTCAAATAGTCTTTAGCCAACACCTTGAGGTTTCCAAATATTCCGGCCACTGCGCAGAAGACCAGCGCTGGTTTCCTACCAAACCTGGAGAATGAAACATATAGGTCTTTAGTTTTAATCGAAATACAATTTTGGTTTTAATCAAAATACAATATTGTACGCCAGGAGAGGCAGCCCATGCTGATACTAAGTAATAATTGTACACCCTATTTACACATGTGACACAATAAAGTTTCTTTGTCTTGTCTTTGTCTTGTCTAGTCTTCGGGCTTTGAGTGACCCATACCTAAGATGCCTTCAAAATTTCAGAGATGGGCACTCAAGCCTCTGACTACTCCGCTACAATAAAAAGGGATTTTAAGAGATTTGCGATTTATACTCATGATTAATAACTAGCGGGACTTATATATGCTACAAGATACTGTGAGTGTAGTGTGTAGGTCGCGTGTTATTAATAAAAACGTAGCAGTGAGGGTAGTCGGAGAAGAATTTGTCAGGGCGCTGCGGTGGAGGCGAAGAAATATGCATCGTCAGTCTGCCCGTGACCATGGCTGCTGCAACGTAGCCGAAACGTCGGGTTAATAAAGGTAACTTTATTAAGTATATAAAAACATACGCGATAAGTCCCGCTAGTTATTATTCATGAATAAAAAGGGAGTGTGTATTCACAAATCGTGAAGTGTATGTTATGTAATGTCTTTAGTCTTTAAACATACATACATATTCACGGTTATTATCAAGCGGGAGTGGTCAGAGGTTCACGTGTTCATCGCAAAACCGGAGTAGTTCTTTTAAGGTACCTCCAACACTTTTTACCAGACTCTGGTGATCACCCAAAGAACCTTCTGTTGGAAAATCATAATTTCTGGCAGAGAATCTCAACATGAGTTTATAAAAAGTTTACTGGGCGATAGATTAACTACCAGTCACAAACATGACAGCCCCATTACACAGTTGCTAATAATCCTAAATGTCACCAACGTAAAACATGTATTCAAACTTCTTTCTTCTATAACTTATTGTCTCTCTTTTATTGTTTACTTTTATTAACTTTAACGATAGTACATCATCATCATCATCAGCCTGTCTGAATCCACTGTTGGACATAGGCCTCCCCCAAATGACGCTACTTCTCCCTGTCAGTGGCCGTTCACAATGATAGTACTCTTGCGGGATAGTCAGAGGTTTGAGTGTTCATCTTCGCAATTGTTTCTATGATTTTGACCATACCAACCTGTCAGATGCCCATCCCACGATGATCATGGAGAACATGGCGCCCACGCTGTGGATGGTCCCGATCAGGTTCACCTGCCACGGCTGGCACGCTAGGTTCATCTGGGAACAATATCATACTGTTTAGTATGAAGATCTCTTCATCAGTACATGTTCATTATTGACCTTTAATCCGTTTTGTGGTGGAGAGAACATAGGTGACAGGATAATATCTCCTAAGTCACTTTTTAGCATAAATATTGTGGGTATTGTGATAGTTTAACGGTGAGGGAAAACATCGTGAGGAAACCTGCCTATCCCTCAGGATAGGTAATAGTCAGTGCCTATATACGGCGTTACGGTTCACTAGCTATCACGTTGAGTGCTGTCTATCTAGTGATACGCGGGCTACGAATGACCCATACCTAACATGCCTTCGAAAGTTCGGAGATGGGCACTCAAGCCTCGGACTACTCCGCCATAATAAAAAAGGGAGTGTGTAAACACAAGTCGTGAAGCGTATGTATGTATGAATCTCTTCATTAGTATATTTACATACATGTACATTCTTGACTTTTAATCTCTTTTGGGGTGGAGAGAACCTTGGTGACAGGATAATATCTCCTAAGTCACTTTTAGCATAAATTATGGTTGTATTGAGATCATCATCATCATCTTATGGTACCCCAGTGGTACAAAGGGCCTTCGTGAGACGTCGCCAACCGCTCCTATCCTGTGCCTTGCACTCCGCGTTGTATTGAGATGGTATAATATAATATATCGTCCGATAAATTACTTTTACCTCTTGTCTCTTAATCAAATCTTACGACATGTCTTACGTCTTGTTAAGGCGACACCTACAAATCAGAAGTTTCATCTCACTTCCGTATCTTTACGTCAATCTACAATCATTCATCCTCACATGTTTTCCTAATCACTATCATCTTACATACCACAACTTTCCATTACAACAGTATTATTGGTGTTTATTTTGCTACGTTGCAAATACCTCAGGCTTAGGAACTAAGTGTTTTAAGCCTACAAGATTCTTTTGCAAATAAGTGTGTAAAAATAGATGTCATATCAGTTTGCTTTAATATTATGTAGCTTTAATATGTCAGTGGCGAGGGTTCATAGCCGAATGTTCTCGACCTTGGCTGCAGACGTCTACTAGAATAAACTCATGCACTTCACGACTAATTTGACGTAGCTCAAATGTTTGGGGCTTGACTCTGTATCAGTGGGTACAGGGTTCAATTCCCGCTTGAGCATGTAATAAAAACACATTTAAGAAATGCGACCTACTAGTTCCCTGAACAGGTAATAGTGCATGTAAATGGCGACATGGCGTACCACCTGTCACATTGAGTACTGACTATCTGGTCAACAGGTGGGTTTAAGGTGGCCATAGAATTACTACCTTGGCAACTGCGGAGATGGATGGAAGGGGGTTAATGGTCATGAACGCGTTTATTTCTTTAATGAGGTGGATGGAAATACATAGGAGGACCTCAGTTTGAAGTGTTTCTTAAAGAATTATAATAGTATGTGACTAGAGTAGACAATATTATAAAAAGACATATCTTTTGGTAGATTCTTTAAAGAAAGACAAGTATTAGTAAGTCTCAGATCAGCGTGAACCCCATTTGAAAACAGGGAGATTCTGTAATAATTGATAATAGTATAGTTTTTACGTCAAATACTCATTTACGAAATGCATCGAATTATACGGTGATGGAAAACATCGTGAGGAAACCTACTTGTTCGTCAAACAGGTCAAACAGGTTAGTGCTTGCAAATGGTGACATGGCTGATCACCTGTCACATTGAGTACTGACTATCTGGTCAACACGTGGGTTCGAGGTGTCCATAAAATTACTACCTTCGCAATTGCGGAGATGGAAACCTGAACCTCTGACTACCCCTCAATGGTCAATGGTCGTGAATGCGTTTGTCTTTTGTCTTTTTTTACATCATAATTTTTTATGAATACGGTTTTTTGTATGTAATATTTTTTTTAACGGAGTATATGTTTCGTAGAGCGGCTGTAGCCCAGTGGGTAAGATCTCGGACTTCTTATGAGAAAGGGTTTATATACGGCGATACGGTTCACAATTTATCACGTTGGGTGCCGTCTACCTAGTGAAACGTGGGCTTCGAGTGACCCATTCCTAACATGCTTTAGAAATTTCGGAAATGGGCAGTTGAGTTTCTGACTACCCGTAATAATAAAAAAGGGAGTGGTTATACACAAGTCGTGAAGCGTATGTTATATTTTATATGTTTCGTAAAGCCTGTGTTATATGGCGTAGTATTACAATAGTATGATACTATCTGTGGTTTTGTATATGTTTTTATATGTTTCGTAAAGCCTGTGTAAAATGGCGTGGTATTACAACACTATCTGAGGTATTAATACTACGTTGTGGTGGCGATCGAAGCCGGGACCTTAAGTTTCCCCAACCACTGAGCCACGTACGTGTCTTAACTGGTATCAATTTAGTTGAACTTCCTAATTGATACGTATTCCTTCCTCGTCAGAGGTTCGATGTTTGGCGTCGCAGAATTAGTTTCATTGTGACCAATTGTCTAAAATGAATTGCTATGGTTACGGGATGTTATATGTGCAAGATCATTTGGTACAGAATATTTAAATTCTCATGGATATTGGGCGTTACCTTGTTTTATACGACATCTAACCGTGATGATATTCAAATATTATCGATCTCATAAAGATGACAAATCAAAAACATTGATTGACATTTGAATAAAATGCATTAAACTGTATTCTGTCCGGAATTTCGTAAATTATAAGGAGTTTTCAGTCAATAAGCTAAAGTTGATTGAAAATATTCTTGAATCTTATATGATCTTGGTCCCGAATATTATTTTTATTATTTAATGCCTGCGAGTGTGTTTGAAACTTATTCATATGTTTCTACATCATCCTCTATACTGACAGTGTTACAATTTAAGAATAATAGTTTCGGCAATGAAAAAGTTTGTACATATTATGACATATGTTAGAACAATCGAAAAGAGCGACCTTTGTGATGTGAAGGCAACTCATTGTTTGCTTCTGATGGTCTTTAATAGGCCTTATTAAATGTCAATGAGGTGATACGCCAGAGAACTAAAGTTACCGGCATTATGAAAAGAATAAGCACGCTGAAGTGGAGTTGGGCTGGTCACGTACGCAGAAGGACTGATGGTCGTTTGAGCAAAAAAGTCCAAGAGTGGAGACCGCGTCTCAGTAAACGTAGTGTGGGGCGTCACCCGGCAAGGTGGGAAGACGACCTGCGCAGGTTGGCCGGCATCGAATGGATGCGAACGGCTACTGACAGGGAGTAGTGGCGTCATTTGGGGGAGGCTTAAGTCCAATAGTGGATTCAGAAAGGATGATTTAATGTGATAGTCACTCCTGGTTTACGTTTAAGTACCTTATTATTATTAATCAACCTATGCCAGACTGCTGGACGTAGGCCTCCCCAAGGGTACACTAAACACCATTACTCGTGACCATCAGCTAACCACTAACAGCGACCTTTTACAGATCATCGGTCCACCTAACAGGAGCGTCCTACACTACGTTTACTATTTACGTGTACATTAATATTATTATTGTTTAATGTCAATTGCAAGTAACGTTGTTATTAAAGCCCTGTTTGTTCCTATAAACATTAAAGTAGTGATGTATCCATTTTAAATTTAGTCATGATAACGGTCGCTTGTGTGTGAGGAGATCTATGAAGCGGATAAGGTAGTTTTCTAGGATCGACAGAAATGTAATATGTGTGCCTACCTACTTACCTAGGGGTAGGTATGCACATGTAGAAAGACAGGCGTAATGTATGTCTGGATGTGCTCATTAACAAACGAAAATAACCTTTACGGAGACAGCTGATTACATTCTGGAATTCCTAGACTAGCACGAGACATACTATTAGACTTACCTCTCCGACAATCGTATCGTTGCTTTCATAAACCCACTCCGTACATTCCTCCACCATCCCTGTGAAGCTCTCATTGGTGCATATCCCATTTTGGACAGAAGTGACGTTTATGACAGGCTTCTGACACCTGTCAATGGAGCTGTCAGGCCACCAGTTAGTGTCAAACTCGTAGGGTGCTGTTTCACACTCGGGTATACGACATCTAGAAAAGGAAAGATAAATAAACGTTATTTGAAACTGTTTTTAGTGGAATGAACTTTAGTTGAACCATTGGTATTCTATAGATTATATTTATGCCTAATTCTTAGGCACCTATTTTGGCATGCCGGGAAAAATGACACTTAAGAGCATTCTATTTAGATACTATACTGGAACTAATAGTACTCGTTCAAACCACCATTATCTGCGTAACTTAAGATAAAAGTTAGGAAATATCGCCATTCATATACCCTAAACACAATCTAAAGTGATAAGTAGATTTAATCCGGTGTTTTCCCTTACTGATGCTAATAAAATATAGTCTCTTTTATATATAAAGGGTTCAGGGAGTCAAAGCACAACAGTTAAAAGCTCTGAATAGGAATTAAACCCTAAGGCTCTGGGTAATTCTCTAAATAAATTTTTTTTTTTTACTTTCAATAATTGATTCTATGATCCTTATATTGAATAAAAAGATTTACTTTTTTATTTCATTTCAACGGTTTAATTACAACTAACAGTTGTGTCCATTTTGAGAATTAAATCTGAATTGAAAAGTTATAGGCAACTACCAGTTTATGAAAATTGTTGGACGATGGGCAAAGAACCATCGACAATCGATGACTCCATATCGCTATATTTACAACCCCGATTGTTATGTTATACTCGTATGTAACTGAGGAAATATGTCTCCGAGGTTCTGTCCACCCTAAAAGGTATAAAAAGGGTTATCTACGTAGCGTGCAGAGAATGGCTTGATTTATGCTAGTCATAAGAGTTGTCTGGTAATAGGGAAATCTTTCACTCCGTATTATTGGGCTGAATAATCTTCCTTTAGTATTTGCTATGTGTATGAACATGTTTTTAAGATAAGCAAATATCTATAGTGGACCCACAAAAGTCACAATGATGTATTAAACACTACAGATCAGGTCGTTTAAAATTAGAAATCAAAACATGTGACCTATAGTGTCTCGAATAAATTGTGTAGGCCATTTTGGTTAAGTATTTCACTGTGTATAAGTTGACTTACCTGTGTGGTACATCTCCAGCCACAAATATATAGTTGATGCTGACCATAGTAACGAAAACTGTAGGTAAACAGCAGTACAAATACTGCAGCATCTGGTAGGGTCCGAAGACCTCGAAAATTTCGACCACATCGGTAACCGTGGTCACTTTTTGCTTCGCACTTTTCAATATCATTTTATCACTGCTTATTAAATTATAATAGTCAAATAGTCAGTTTATTTTCTCGTCTATTCACTGCGCTGCATTTACATGGACTAGTAATAAATTTCAGTTTAAACTTTATTTGTCTAATAATTTTAGTGGTAAATGTTGACTTTGTGATTATGAATCAAAGAACTTTTGTTGATGTTCTGATTAAACGTAAAGGTTATCTCGTAAAGCCTTTTCGAGTAAAGTCATGCAAATAGGTAAGGTATTGTATCATTGAATCATGAATGATAGAGATTAAGAAGAGGTTTGAATGTGAGGTGAAAGGGCGGTCGGGTAAAGATTGCGGGCCTTATAATAATACATTAAATCTTAAACATATTAAGACGACATCTGTGGCGCGATTGGATGCTAAACGTGAGGTCTGGGATTCGATTCCCGATGGACGCAGAGTTAAAGACTACGTTTTTCTTCTGCTTTTCAATCTGGTTGTTGATTATATATGCTAAATAAGTATTTATCTACATATATATAATAAGTATATATCTACATATATATATAATAAGTATATATGTCCTAAATATACGTTAACTAGAACCCTGAACACAAGTCTTAAATGAACTTACCAAGGTGCTAGTTCAGTTGGTGTAACAGTGTCCAAATTTATTATAATACGTGATAATACTATTATTATTACATATGTGTATATATATATATATATATATACACATATGTAATAATATCAATGTCAATATCAATATCAATGTATATATATATATGTAAACTCTACTTCCCAAACGGGATAGGCAGAGATTACAGATCACCACATTGAACCACAGTCATTATGATATTATAGTTCACGAATCACACTAATCCATACCCTATCACACAATCTTACATTACACATTTTCCTGAGGGACCACATCTCTACAGTATTAATTCAGCTTTCATGTAACTTAGCACTCAACAAAACTACTACTAAAAAAGAGTATCGTTACAAGTATGTACGAGTATTTATTGATCGCTGCCAAAGCATATTATACAAAGGTGTATAGGTGTCAATGATATCAAAATAGACATCCGTGATCTCTACCGCTACGAGGAAATAAATGGGCGTGACGATATGTAAAAATAATGTTAATAAGCTGCCATTCTTTACGGCATATCTGACTAGGGGTAAATGGAATTGATTCATCATCATCAGCCTGTATCAATCCACTGTCGGACAAAGGCCTTCCCTAAATTCATATCAGCGTGCTAATTCTTTTCATAATGTCGGTAACTTTAGTTCTCTGGCGTATCACCTCATTTCTGATGCGATCTACCAGAGAAACCCCGAGCATCTTCCGTTCCATAGCACGCTGAGCGAACTTGGATTTGTGGGCTAGTCCCGCAGTGAGTGTCCACGTCTCAGATCCGTACGTCAAACCGGGAAGCACACACTGGTTGAACACCTTTTTTTTTCAGGGATTGAGGTAAAGACGACGTAACGACATGCCTAAGCCATCAAAATGCTGCCCATCCCAGCTGTATTCTTCTGTCCGCCTCCCTCTCAAAGTTGTTTCTGCCAAGCTGAATAATTTGGCCTAAGTATGTGTATTGGGAAACAACTTCTACGGGAGTGCCCCCAAGGGCAACCAGTCTCGGTACTACCAAATGATTAAACATGATATTGGTTTTTTCAAAATTCATCCCGAGACCGATGCGTCTAGAAGCAACATCTAGTTCGGACAGCATTTCCTCTAGATTCTGCAGCGACTTTCCTCTCATCTCCTAGAATCGATTGGGCGAAAATTTAATAGAAAATTGGCAATAGATAGCCCGTAGTACACACTTAATACCACCTGATAACGGGGTATGAGGCCATAAATTAGGTACTCCGTAATCGCCGAGATGAACTTTGTAAGCCTATCTATCCCAAAACATTATGGTATTTGAAGAACATATATCCTATAGAGTGCTAAGGTATAACACTCTTATCTTCTCGGTAACTTTTACTATTGGGGTGGGATATTATTAATAAAAATATCTGGTAGGTTGCTAGCTCTTCACCTTATAAACTCTATTTACCTACTGTGACGAAGGATATCTAGTTCGAATTTGAAATACGTTGTTCACGACCATTACCCCTTGCGGGGTAGTCAGAGGTTCAGGTTTTCATCACCGCAATTGAGAAGGCAGTAATTCTATGGCCACCTCGAACCCACGTGTTGATCAGATAATCAGTACTCAATGTGTCAGATGGTAAGCCATGTCGCCATTTACAAGCACTAACTATTACATGTTCGGGAAACAGGTAGGTTTCCTCTCGATGTTTTCCCTTACCGTATTCGATGCATTTAATTGTATTTTTATTACGAAACTGTACATAGAAATGAAAATTCATTGGTATTCCATTCACACACATTCCATTGGTACATGCTCGAGCGGGATTTGAACCCTGTACCTACTAATAAAAAACCGATATGAGGTTATTTATAGAACATGCAAAATCGTAGTATAAACACTTGTAGTCTGTTCTCAATTAGGCCTATTAGTCACTGCTTTTCAAAGTCTATATTCACGCAACAATAAGCTGTAAAGATAGACTCGGCGCCTATCTTATCGAGATCGGATCCTAACCAAATAGACAAG
The DNA here is from genome assembly GCA_030578115.1 of Leucoptera coffeella. Classification (NCBI taxonomy): domain Eukaryota; kingdom Metazoa; phylum Arthropoda; class Insecta; order Lepidoptera; family Lyonetiidae; genus Leucoptera; species Leucoptera coffeella. Next base: position 276,876 of record JAMBLF010000354.1, read on the forward strand.
ACAAAACTGTTTATGGGAAAAACCGACTGTAAAAATAATCCTTGACACGTCGTGTGAAGGAAAATCTACTACTGGATAGGCACTAGTCTATTTACATACATAGACATCACGCCTGATTCCCTGTAGAGGTAGGCAGAGATTACGGATCCCCATTCGTCCCGATCCTATAGACCACTTTCGGTTCAATGACACTCATACATCTTCTCATACACACTCGGCGGTTATAGGTATTCCTAACGTCACCTTTTTTCAATAAAGTATGTTTATATTTGCCTGTCACGTTGAGTACTGACTCTCTGGTCAACACACGAGTTCTAGGTAGCCATAGAATTACTACCTCCGCAATTGCGGATATGGACACCTAAATCTCTGACTACCCCGCAAGGGTTAATGGTCGTGAACGCGTTTGTCTTTTGTCTTAGGGCCTATATTGCTAAGGAATGAGTTAGTTCGTGTCTCCATGGTTCTGTTTACCCCGAAAGGGATAAATGGACGTGAATGTATGAATGAGTTAGATATATGGATATAATTCGCTAAGATATGATGAGATAGTTTAGTTAAAGATATTTTATTACTTATTGGTTTCGTGACTAATTAATTACTTTTTACAGTACAAAAATCACGATAGAGAAATAAAATGAATTTTATTTCGGAAAAGACTATTACTTGAATTGGAAAAAAACTCGTGTTAAAATAAACGATATACAAAGTTTCAATGTTATATTGTAACTCTGACTCACATGAAAATAATAATAGGATATATTTAAATTATTATAACCACCACCACTTTCGCTTCATTGACACCATTACATCTCCTAACACACACTTGGTGGTTAAAAGAACTTCTAACATCACTAGAAACTAGAATCAGTTTTGTTTCATCTTAATCTAAGACATAGTTTATAGGATGGTGTTAGAAGTTCGCGTACCTATAATTGCGGAATGTCCTATTGGCTTAGGACCACATATAGAGCGGCTGTAGCCCAGTGGGCCTTCAATTTCTTATGTGAAAGGTCCTAGGTTCGAATCCCTGCTCTGGCATGTACCAATTTCATTTACATACATAATTTACAGTCGCTAACGGTAAGGGAAAACATCTTGAGGAAACCTGTCTATCCTTCAGGATAGGTAATAACCAGTGCCTACATACGGTGATACGGTTCACTACCTACCACGTTGAGTGCTGTCTATCTAGTGAAATTCTATTTCAAATATTCAAATCTAGTGTCTATTCAAGTGACTTTTCCTAACATGCCTTCGAAATTTCGGAGATGGGCACTCAAGCCTCTAACTACCCCACCACAATAAAAAAAGGGAGGGTGTAATACACAAGTCGTGGAGCGTATGTTTAACCACTTCTAAGTTACATCTCAACAAAGAGTCAGTACCAAAATGTAACAAGTTACCGTGTAATAGTAGCGACAGTGATTTCCTCAGATTTTATTATCTATAATAATCACGTAGTTATTTAAATTTCGCCATAATTAATCGTAATTAAATGTTATAAAATAAGAAGAGCTATTCCGAACCGTTATCAAATTTATATTTAAAATATTATCTAATATTGTCAAGGCTTTGGGAACGGGTAAAACTAGTTTCAAACTAGAACTCGCTTCTTTGACAAAAGGAATATAAAAATAGATAAAAAACGCTATATTTCTTCTGAAATAAGAATAAATTACACTTATATAATATACATATGTCATAGAGTTTGCAATTTAACATGCATACATACATAGGCATAGACAAAAACCATTGTCTCACTTAATCTGAAATAAATCAACTAGGAATGAAAATTTAAACCGATTTAGCACTAAACTTGATAGACCTCTATTGTCTGTATCTCTGTATGTATCTTGATAGAAACGGTCAAAAAATATAGGTCATAAATAATCTAGATAAGATTTTAATTCATTATGAATAAACATAGCGTAAATTAAATGACTAGCGTGTGGTTCTAACATAAATATGAAAAGCTTCCGCACCTTGATGGAAATCTTCTGTATTTTTATAATTGACATTTTAAAACGTAGATTTTTAAATTTTTGAAATGAATAATTTTATGGTGAGTCAGAGTCAATATCAGCTGTTTTCAAGTGGGTAAGATCTCCGACATCTTATTAGAGGTCTAGGTTTGAATACCGCCTCTGGTATGTACAAATTAATGAAAATTAAAAATATTATTTTTAATTTCATTATCATGTTTAGTCCTATGTATAATAGTATTAATATCATGTTCTTTGGAGTCCGTTATGCTAGCGTTCCCCATAGCTATATCGATTTGCTAAATTTTACATATCGGAGGCACTATTTTTGTGTGAAAACTCTATTGCTTTACGATTAGCCGTTTTCGAGATCGACTATAGGTACTTTTGTTTTATCGTGAAGCTGGCGTACCCATACAAAATGGTGTTTACTTTCTGAACTAAAGAGGCTCAATTTTTTTTATTTTATACTATTTACTAGTGACCCGCTCCGGCTTCGCACGGGTATACAATATATAGCCTACTCCACTATTTAATGGATGTTATTATACATATAAACCTTCCGCTTGAATCACTCTATCTATTAAAAAAACTGCATCAAAATCCGTTGCGTAGTTTCAAAGATTTAAGCATACAAAGGGACATAGGGACAAAGAAAGCCACTTTGTTTTATACTAAGTATTTATGAGGGATTTACACTAATTCGCCACTATATACGCAGAGTTTTTTGGCATAGTAAGCAACTCGATATATTTCTGAAGTACATTATCATAACGGACACTTTACTTTGAAATGATACATATGATGAAATGTATGGGAAGATGTATGACTATCAATGAAGCGAAAGTGTTCTGTCAGGATCGGGACAAATGGGGTTCCTTGATCTCTGCCTACCCCTCTAAAGGGAATCAGGCGTAATGTGTATGTATTTATGTATGTACATATGATGAAAGTCAACATTTACCAGTTACTGGTTATTTCTTTAGATTATGACTCTACTGTATGATAGTTTGAAAGACCTAACTTAGAAGAAAAAACTATGTATTAAATTTGGTCTATGACACTATAGGTGTTTTATTTCTAGGTATTATCTTTGTACTTAAAAGAGATGACTACGTTATATGGCGAATAATATTGATAATGAAGCTTATAAGTAAACCTTACTTGTTTTCACAGCTTTTCTTTTATATTCAATTAAAATTGATTGCAAAGAATAAAATATTCACTTCTGTATGTCATAACAAACTAAGCTAAGTAATATTTAAACCCAAAACACTTGAATACTTTAAAATAACTAATTAATTAATATTATACGTTTCAGTTCACTCTTAATCACAATACCAATATGCTTACGTAAATAAAAACAAGCTGCCACCAGACAAAACCGATAACGACTGATTCTAATTCAAAAGACGCGACATGTACAACTCACATTAATTGCCCGGACCAGAAATTAAATATATACTACATTTATGTTGCAAAAGGATGTAAAAAGAATGCTATCTATTTGAATTCGACGTAGGTCAGTTGTTTGGGGCTTGACTCTGTATCAGTGGGTACGGGGTTCAAATCCCGTTTGAGCATGTACCAATGGAAATGAAGTTTAATGAATTTAAATTGACATATTCGTGGTAAAAATACATTTAAGAAATGCGTGGATATACTACGGTGTGGGAAAACATCGTGTAGAAACCTACTTCTTCCCCGAACAGGTAATAATTAGTGCTTGTCAATGGCGACATGGTTTGCCACCTGTCACATTGAGTACTAACTATCTGGTCAACACGTGGGTTCGAGGTAGCCACGGCGACAGGGTTAATTATCCATCAGGTTAGTTCTTTATTAACAGGTAAAAAGTAGGTTTCGAGTGAACGAACTCCGTTGATGATGGACATTCAACCTCTGACTACCCCGAAAATGTTATACAGTCGTGGATGCATATATATAAGTATATATGTATGTAGAATTAGTTTATAGTACACACGTAAACAATAGCTATATTTGTACTGAATAATACAGTCTTTGTTTATTTTTCTCTTCAGCATAACAATATTGAATAAATATTGTTGTGATATTGTTGAATGTTGATACTCTAGAGTACCCGCCACATAAGGTGGCAGTAGCCAAACTTGGAACTAAATTTGACGTTTCCGCCATTGCGTGTTATTTTGTATGAAAGGTAAATTTAGTATTACCAGCGTTGTGTTTTTTGCCCACTCTTTGTAATTTTTATGTTTGTTAAGGGTGATTATAATAAATTGATTTCTGGAGTTTCTTGTTAGTTCTTCTCCAAGGGTCTCCGCTGAACTTCTTCTTCTCAATCGTTACGCTCTTATCAGAGCGGTCGTGGTCTTCATGACGTGGCATCTTGAGCAGCCGAAATGGTTGGTGAACTAACCTCGGTAAAAATATGTAAAGACAATGCTCAGTGCCATGTTTGAAATAGTTTTTTTACATACATACATACACATCACGCCTGATTCCCTGTAGAGGGGTAGGCAGAGATCACGGATCCCCATTTGTCCCGATCCTGACAGACCACTTTCGCTTCATTGACATTCATACATTCTCTAATACACTCTTGGCGGTTATAGGTACTCCTAACGTCACCTTTTTTCAATATAGCGTCTATCTGACTGTTACATATATGTCTTATTAGGCCGGCCCCTACGTAACCGCCCTTCCACTTCACTCATATATATTCCTTTTGTCAATATATAGTTTTTTTAATTTGTACTTAGATCATAAAATAACTTTCAAATAGAGCTTATGATAGGGCCTATTTTGAATAAAAATATTTTGACTTTTGACTTTGGTATATTAATTTGTTTTATTTGAGTTTATAGCTCTGCAACCAAAGATCGTTACAAATGAAACCTCAATATAATGTATCGAGCCGTATGGCACAGTGAGTGCTAGTTTTGGCGTGTTTACTGGCAACACTGGATTACGCGACTGTGGCGACGCCTCCAACTGCCACCTTATGTGGCGGGTACTCTATTAGCACTTGTACTGAACAACACTATTGACGCAAATTTACATTGAATTGAATCCTTCATCTTAGGAAAGTTTCTTTGGAATCACTACATAGTATAAAACAAAGTCGCTTTCTCTGTCCCTATGTTCCTTTGTATGCTTCAATCTTTGAAACTACGCAACGGATTTGGATGCGTTTTTTTTAATAGATAAAGTGATTCAAGAGGAAGATTTATATGTATAATAAAATCTATTAAATAGTGGAGTAGGCATATTTTATACCCGTGCGAAGCTGGAGCGGGTCGCTAGTAAAACTATATAATAAAACATTACTTAAATACAAGTAAATATACTCAGTTTTATTATATGCTAAAAGTAATCTATGTGATATTTTATCCTCTAGGTTCTGTCTACTCTAAATGGAATTAAAGGACGTGCATCTAAATATGTGTAAGTGTTCATTTTTGGAGCTTAAGATCTTTGTCCACCTTTGCCAATCTTCGTGGCCTGAATGGTTAACCATCTGCTTATCGTCAGGGTTCGACTCCCGGCGGACGCTGATTGAAAACTACGTTTATATACATATCTATACTAATATTATAAGGCTGAAGAGTTTGTTTGTTCGTTTGTTTGAACGCGCTAATCTCAGGAACTACTGGTTCGAATTCAAAAATTCTTATTGCGTTATGTAGGCCATTTATTGAGGAAGGCTATAGGCTATATAATATCACTCTGCTACTTATAGGAGCGAAGAATATAATATAAAAGTCAAATTATAATTACAGTGCCATCTATGTTTCATGTATTGAAAACTTCTGAAAAAATTAAAATATGACAAATTATTTAATATTTCTTGAAACCGGGGTGCATCGAATTTGATTCGAATTTTACGGTGAGGGAAAACATTGTAAGGAAACCTACCTGTTCGTCGAACAGGTAATAGTTAGTGCTTGTAATTGGCGACATGGCTGACCACCTGTCACATTGAGTACTGACTATCTTGTCAACACGTGGGTTCGAGGTGGCCATAGAATTACTACTTTCGCAATTGCGGAGATGGACATTTGAACCTTTGACTACCCCGCAATGGTCGTAAATAAATTTGTTTGTCTTTATATACATATGTATAAATAGAAAGTAAAATAGCTGCTTTTCTTATCGTCTAGTTAAGTGGTAGGAAAAAATGATATTTTGCTTTGACTTAACCTTAACTCTGATTGATAAATACATACATACGTACGCGTCACCACTTGTGTATACACATTCCCTTTTTATTGTAGCGGGGTAGTCAGAGGTTTGAGTACCCATGTCCGAAATTTCGAAGGCATGTTAGGAATGGGTCACTCAAAGCCCACGTTTCACTAGATAGACAGCACCCAACGGGAAAGGTATATATAAATATATCTGATTGATATAATAATAACGTCGTTTACGTTGTTTAATCCCTTTCGGGGTGGATAGAAACTTGGAGACATTATTTTATCTCTAAAATGATAATAGGGGAAGTGATGTCATTTAGAACATTGGTGAAAGGTTGCTAGCCGATCACCCTTAGTCGACTTCTACGATATACGAAAGAACGGCAGATAGCATTCCTTTTAGGTCCCAGCTAACATGGGATCATCTCAATATATTCAGGACTTTGGACATTGTTAGGAGTCCTAACTTCGTATACCTTTGTTGAATAAAAAATCATTCCAATTCATTTAAAGTACTAATTTCATTCAAAGGTTTCCATCCCTTCAGTCCTTATCACCTGTCACATGTAAAACAGCAAGTACATCTATTTTTAGTAACTCCCTAACATAAGCCTGCGCACGTATATTGACCTAAAACATTAACTCAAATCATTTCCTGACCAAACAGAATCGTGCGCAATACATGTTTACTAAACCTTAGTGAAAATTGTTAAACACAACACCTGTTTACTATAAAACCTGCTCACAAGTAACCGAAACAATAGTATACAAAAAACTGTTTAAAATGTCGTCGAAATACGTGAAGTTATTCGTTCTTTTCGCCTTATTATGTGTGATTGTTGAAGCATCACAGTATAAGAAGCCATTTCAGGAGGAATATGTATCAGACCTGGTTTCCTTGAAGAAGAGATCCATCAACCATGAGGACGGTGATGCTGGTGAGGATATTGTGGCTTCGGAAGGCGTGAGGCCCAGGAGGATCAGAATTATGCCTGGTTACCTACATTGATGGAGCAGAAACGACCTTGGAAAGAAAATGGAATTGAAAAATTGATCAAGTTTTTTTGGGTATTAGTTATGATGTGAATTATTGTATTTATGTTTCAATAATATAGTATGATATTATATATAATATGGAAGTAAAAACAGTTTTAGATTTAATTATAGATATTTGTGTATTCCATTATAGAATTAATTGAATATTTTGGTTCGGATTACTAGTATTTACTTTATGTTTTAGGAGTAATATTTATCTATAATTTTTATGTATTTTAGTTCAGTGTTTATCATTTATTTTATAAAGCCTAACACTAAAATCTTTTGTGTGTAGTTAAGTAGGATATTTTGTAAATAAAATACGTATAAAGTGAAAGATTTTGTTTATCAGGCATAAACCTTAAAGATGATACATTGGGTGCTTACTATGTTAATTTGTGGGTTCGAAGTGACTATACAAACATTACCTCCAGAATCGCCGAGATGATCACCCGAATCTCTGACCACCTAACACGGGATAATGGTTGCGAATATCAGGATTAAAATATATATTATGAATGAAACAGCAATTAAACACAATATCAATTTACTTGGTAAAAATAGTCAATAAATGAAAAAAACTGTAAAACTTAGACTATTCACGAATTTGTTCATCAATAATAGCAAAGTACAATTTAAAATAAGCGAAATATTACAACGCATTTATTACTTACTTGATTACTAAAACTTCAGTAAACTATACAAAATTCTGTATAAGTACTTGTGAAAATTATTGGCATATGCAATAAAAATATTCATACATAATGCAAACTTATTATATGTACAGTCAACGCTAAAGTGCAGTTCCAGTAACTTTTTATAAGGTTTACGTTTATAAGAGCAAAAGACAATATTTTTCGTTTCAAAGCTCGCGGACGTATAGTGGCCATGACAATGCATAGTGGCGCCAGTTTTAAAATGTAAAATGTAGTTTTTTGTTCTTATAAACGTAAACCTTATACAAAGTTACTGGGACTGCACTTTTAGCGTTGACTGTACGTATAATTTTGATTTTGATTATTTTGGCACTCTTTCAAATATTTTGCTTTTGATTTCCTGTATATTCATATATAAATTACGAAAACACAAGACGAAAAATTCTTTCAAAACACATATGTTCTTTAAGGCACTAAAAATAAAATTAGTACCTAAATAGTAATCTGATATACATACATGCTTATTTTAAGTGTTAGTAGGTTTCTACTCATGTTAAATTTCTACTGATTCATTTCAGAGCACCTTAAATTCAGCATTTACATGTATATTCAAGTAAGTATAATAATCTTAAGTAGAATTTTTTACCTAAACTTAGTCTTAAGATATCTGCATTGGCACATCAGAATTCACTAGATATTTCTATAAAGAATAATATCATCTACATTCAATTCTAATATTTTTTGGCACATAATATATCAATTTATATTCGAATAATGTCTTTGGCTAATTTCTGTATCATTGGTATAAAATATATTTTCTAAACACGTATTTTTAGACCTGATAATAGTAAAATAATTTTACCGTAAACAAAGATTTAATAGAAATTGATTCTTAGAATTTAGAAATCTTCTAAATCTTAATAGAGATCCCGCCACATAAGCTGGCAGTAGCCAAACTTGGAACTAAATTTGACGTTTCCGCAATTGCGTGTTATTTTGTATGAAAGGTAAATTTAGTATTACCAGCGTTGTGTTTTTTGCCCACTCTTTGTAATTTTTATGTTTGTTAAGGGTGATTATAATAAATTGATTTCTGGAGTTTCTTGTTAGTTCTTCTCCAAGCTAGGGTCTCCGCTGATCTAACCTCGGTAAAAAATATGTAAAGACAATGCTCAGTGTCATGTTTGAAATAATAGTTTTAAGAGATTCGCGATTTATACTCATGATATAAGATATAAGAGTGTGTATAAGATTGATTGCAGCTGTGAGAAATCCTACGTCGGACAGACTAAGCGGTCTATTGCGGACAGAGTGAAGGAACACATAATAATTATGTAATATATAATAAGAAGGATAAGTCCCGTTAATTATTAATCATGTTTGAAATAGTTTAATAAACATATTTTGACTTTGTTTTATTTGAGTTTATAGCTCTGCAACCAAAGACCGTTACAAATGAAACCTATAATGTATTGAGCCGTGTGGCACAGTGAGTGCTAGTTTTGGCGTGTTTACTGGCAACACTGGATTACGCGACTGTGGCGACGCCTCCAACTGCCACCTTATGTGGCGGGTACTTTACATAATGTGGTTCAATATAATTCACAAGGCTGACCATACTCATGAATATCAAATGTCGAATTTGAATTAAAAACACGATTATCAACCGAATAATAATATATACTTCTATGAAATTATACAAATATCGTAAATTTTATTGAACTATTTTGTATAATGCATTTCTCAGAACAAAGATTTAATGGACAAGTCCAAATCTCAATTAAAATATCCATAATAAAAACTGTGAAAATAAGCCTGTTCAAGACATTAAATTTACTGAATTTAGTGAATTCTCTAATATAAAATTCAATAAAAAATTACGGTCAATATTGTGAACATTTCCATAAATTCTTTCAAACGAAATATACATAGATCAAACTTAAAAATACTTATGTCAATTCACATTTTAGCAGAAATTACGATATTTTCTCGACAATATACATAATAAAGGGTCAATCTAGCTTATAATTACTTAAAGATCTAACTTAGAATCTCAAAAAAACTTAAAAATAATACAGAGAAAAATGAATGACAACATATTTTTGTCTTGATTAAAACAGTCGTATCATTTTCCAAGACAATTCATACTCCGTAAAAATAAGAGCCAGTTATACAGAAAATCCTAACATATAAAGATATTCTTAACAAAGACTATCTAGCTAGTTAGTAAGGGTAATGAATGTACTTCAATAAATGTATGTTACTTGGGTGGGTTTTGCTTTTACATTTAGGTCTGATAGTAATCTAGTCCTGTTTAGTCTTAAACCATAAAAGTAAGTAGCTTAGAAAATATAAGACAGAAATATAAAAACTAAATAGCTATGATCTGAATTTTAATTTTAATCGTGACGGTGAAAGAAAACATCGTAAGAAAACAAACTAAAACACCACTCTACCTTTCACTACTTATTCATTAAAATGGGACATACTCAACTACAACTGTTCTCATCATATATCCTTTCAAGTTGTTGCTGACTAAAGAATTTTTTTGTAAAAATGAGTTATGCTATTTTCTACGTTGCCTTATAGTTTCTAAACTATACTTTCAAATGTCTAACCATATAGTAAGACAGTTCTTCGTAAATTAGATTAACCATACGGGGACCCAAGTCCACTAATGCGTGTTCCTCAATAGCAGTTCAATTTCACTTCAGTAATAATGTGAAGTTGTTAGTGGATTAGCAAAAGTGTCTAATTTTGCCTTAAAAGTTCCACGAACAAATTCACGCTGATACTGAAGTGATATTTAAAAAAAATAGAGTATATTCGCATTTAGAACATAGTTATATCATGTCACCACGTCTTGACCAATGAGACGTGAAACGGTTGTCTGCGATTGGTCAATATGTTTTTTTTCTCATTAACTAACGTCTCATTGGGCAGTTTAACCTCTTAACATCATAACGTCACTATTTACCTAACGTGAATAGCCTTTAGCGAGGATCTCTGCCTTACCGCCGAACGTTTATTTTTATCATATTATCAATGTATGAAAAGGGTACTGTTAACAGTTGGCAAAATGCGTCTCAGGCGGAGGATTGGCGTTGTGGGCTTTGGCCTGCAACATATGCTGAGCCTGGGCCCTTTCACAGTGACAGTGCAGTATCGTGTCTTGTCATTTGTAATAAATGTAATTGTAAATGTTTTTGTACTTGTGCTGTTTTTGTAATTTTTTTTTATTCTATTCTAAAATGAAACATAGGGAAACTTTCGTTCAGCTTAACAATAATTCGACCAAATAAAACGTTGTCCTACAAACATTTGGTAATCGTTAGTTGTCAAAATGAAACGTTGGTTGATAAGTGATAATCGTGCAAATAATTTTCTGCATAAAAGCAGGATACCCTAAAGTGGACTTGGGCGCAGTACAACAGGGCCCTTACTCCACAAATTCATTTTAGCCACAATATTACTTCAGTATCGATACTGTAATACTTCAGTGGCTGTAATTGGACACTTTTGGAACTCCACTAACAAATTTTGACCACTGAAGCGCTATCGAACTACATCTGAAGTACTTCTGCGTCTGAAGTTCAAAAAAGCTACTCCACTAATCAAACGTCAGTCAATGTCAGTTCAATAGCCTTCATTTGGTACTCCACTATTGACATTTCTCTACTTGAGTTGCCACTGAAGCACCACTGACTCGTTATTGAGGTACAACTGTAACAGATTAAAATATTAGCAGAGTGCCACTTTTACAGCCGAGACGCAGTAGTAACGCAGTAGCGACGCAGTTGTGTGGAGCAAAGTTAATTAGTGGAGTAAGGGCCCAGGCATTCATAACTTATTCATAGATAAACTTAGTAATCTCGTCGACAGTAATACCCTAAACACTTGCATTTTTGGCAAAGATGCTGCGGGTGTATCTTGGATTGGTCACTCACGTCTAATCCATCGGGTTTCTCCAACGGTCTCTGTAAAGTCAAAGTCAACATAAGTACAAGTACAGTACATTCTTTAAAAGTCAATACATTTGCCTGACACTGGTTGTTTCTTAGCATTGAAATTCTACCGTTGGTTCGGAAGCCCTGGCTCGGAGAAGAACCAACAGGAAACTCCGGCTTTCATGATTTTTTGCCCAGTGCCAGTTACAAAACCTAAAAATGATGATATAGTTAAGACATTCATATATATTTACAAATTCATGTCCATTATGCCTTTGGGAATATAGAGAAGCTTGGAGACACGAAAAAATGTTCTTGGTCTATTATATTAACATACACAGAATATTCAGGTTGTGATGTCACATCGAACATAGGTTACAGCTTGCTAGCCCATCGCCCAATAGATAAATCATAAATAATTTTGGCCAATTTTCATAATGACCGGGCATTATGTATGGACAAATAATGTGTTCACGAGCATTAACTCTTGCGAGGTAGTCAAAGTTTCAGGTCGCCATCTACGCACTTGCAAAGGTAGTAATGCTATGGTCACCCCGAACTCACGATATGACCAGATAGTTAGTACTTAATGTAACAGGTGGCAAGCCATGTCGCCATTTACAAGCATTAACGGGTAACTGTTCGGGGAACAGGTAGGTTTCCTCACGATGTTTGTTGATCACTAAGTCCACAACATATTATACACACGACCGACCTGTTTATGGGGGTAGACGTTGATGCGGCACTTGATGCACTCCTGGCCGTTGTTGGCCCAGGAGTTGCCGCTCATCCACTTGCGCTTACACTTCGGGCACTTGTACTCGCCGAAGCACCGCTTCTTGCCCTGGTAGGGGGTTAGTCCCTCGCCCTTGGGTCTAGCCTGGAACGGGAGGGGGAAACGTTAGTACATATATATATATATATATATATATATATATATATATATAGGACGACCTCCGTGGTGCGATCGGTTAGCCGCCGGAACGCTAATCGCTACGCTAGAAGTATAGGCAGAGATCACGGATCCCCATTGCATGATTGTAGACGAGAGGTATATTATATAATCATGTTGTAGGGCAGTTTAGTAGGTTGAACCAATAAGACATGATAGTCAGATAGAAGTATTGAAGGTTCACGTAAGAAGTACCTATAACCACCGAGTGAATGTGAAGGAGGTAATGGAAATCAATGTAGCAAGGTTTGTCCGGATCAAGACAATCTGAGAATCGTGATTTCTTACTATCTAGGTTTGACGACCTCCGTGGTGCGATCGGTTAGCCGCCGGAACGCTGATCGTGAGGTCCCAGGTTCGATTCCCGGTGGAGGCAGAGTTGAGAACTACGCTTTTCTACTGCTTTCCAGTCTGGTCGTTCATTATATATGCTATATATGTATTTATCTATATATAATAATAAGCACATATTTCTTAAATATACGTTGACTAGTACCCTTGACACAAGTCTATATACTTACCAAGGGGCTAGTTCAATTGGTGTAATAATGTCCAAAAATATTATTATTATTATCTATATTGCATCGCCGCTGTAGCCTACTGGGTAACCTCTGACTTCTTATGAGAACCCTTCGTCCGCATGACTGGTTATGAAAAAAGAATTTTATTCACTGTTACATAACCAGTTATGAAACAAGAATACCTTTTTCATTTTCATAACTAAAACCCTCTTTTAATTCCATCCCTTGGCGTTTATTACAACTTGTGTGAAAACTTTGGTTACCAAAAAACTTAGTTTTTTTATATTTCGTATAAATCTCCTAAGTTATGCCTTCGAAGTTTCGGAGATGAGTACTCAAGCCTCTGACTATCCCGTCACAATAAAAATGGGAGTGTATACACAAGTCGTGAAGCGTATGTTATGTTATGCACCGCAGCTAGGTGTCATTTCTGGCTACCTCTCATAATGGAGAGTCGTTAAGATATATGTATAGCATCTGTAGCCTAGTGGGGTAGATACATACATACAAATCACGTCTGATTCCTTGTAGAAGGGTAGGCAGAGATCACAGATCCCCATTTGTCCCGATTTTAACAGACCACTTTCGCTCCATTGACATTCATACATCTTCTCATACACTCGGCGGTTATAGACTCCTAACGTCACCTTCTTTCAATATAGCATGAAAGTAGAATCAATGCCGTCGAAATGCGGTCACTGAGAAGCATGTTAGCAGTGACATTGAATGATATAATTAAAAAAAATAGTGTGATAAGGGAAGGTTGCGGTTTGAAAGAAGATGTAGTGACTAAGATTGAAAAGAGCATGCTTCAATAGTTTGGACATGTTATGCGGATGAAAGATAGCAGATTGACAAAAGGAATATATATAAGTGAAGTGGAAGGACGGTTACGTAGGGGCCGGCTTAATAAGACATATAACAGTCAGATAGACGCTATATTGGGAAAGATCTCTGGTTTATTAGTAAGAGGTCCTAAGTTCGAATCCCGGTTCTGGCATGTCTGTCATCTGGCACCAAGGAATTAAATTTAAATATGTGTTTTTCATTTACGTATATAATTGTGAGTAAACCTGCCTAGTGCCTATCCCTCGGGATAGGTAATAGCCAGTGCCTGTATACGGCGATACGGTTCACTACCTATCACGTTGAGTGCTGTCTATCTAGTGAAGCGCAGGCTTCAAGGGACTAAAACCTAACACGCCTTCTAAATTTTGGAGATGGGCACTCAAGCCTCTGACTACCCCGCCTCAATGAAATAGGGAGTGTTTATACACAAGTCGTGAAATGTATGTTTGTAGTATCCTAGTACTTGCAATAATCAAAGTTGCAGAATTAAGTTTCATTATATTAAAGTTCTTTTCAACAAGTGTCGTGTGTTTATATTAGAACAAATACTTATAAACATCACCTATGTTGAAGTGTCGAATAAATAAACAAAAGTGTCAAGTGGCGTTTGACATGACATATGGCCGTTTGTCAAATGATTCAAACAAAGAGGTCCTTGAGGGGCAAGCAACCTTTTTGGTGAATTGGCCATAGATTATGTTTGGAGGCAACATTTATTGCTAACGTATGGTATTAGACTATTGTTTTTGTATAATAAACTAACTTAAGAAACATAAGAAGTGTTGAAATATTGACACACGTTTTATTTATGTAGAAAATAACTAAAAGACCGTATTTCTTAAGCCATGTTATCACTTAAAACACACGACAAGGCAGCTGAACGAAGAAAAAGATAAACGCGTTCACAACCATTAACCCTATCGGGGTAGTCAGAGGTTCAGATGTCCATCTCCGCAATTGCGACGGTAGTAATATGGCCCCCTCGAACCCACGTGTTGACCAGATAGTCAGTATTGAATGTGACAGGTGGTAAGCCTTGCCATTTACAAGCACTAACTATTACCAGTTCAAGGAACAGGTACGTTTCCTCACGATGTTTTTCCCTCACCGTAGTATTCGATGCATTACGTAAATGTATTTTTAGTGTAAGCAGCTGCTTACATTTAAATCTATTCCCATACTAGCAGTTTACATCATAAACACCAAGAATATAATTATGAATGAAGTAATAGTTTTAATAGTACGTGGACTTGGATAATTTCTGGCTTCCTGCCAATGAATTTAGATGGAGTAGGCATAGTAACTATATTTCGAGGTCAATCCAAAAACTACTCGTAATATTTTATATGAAACTATATAACGATTATACTAAGACCTACATATAATAATAATAATATTTGGACATTATTACACCAATTGAACTAGCCCCTTGGTAAGTTCATTTAAGACTTGTGCTAAGGGTACTAGTCAACGTAAATTTAAGAAATATATACATATTATATATAGATAAATACATGTATAGCATATATAATCAACGACCAGATTGGAAAGCAGGAGAAAAGCGTAGTTCTTAACTCTGCATCCACCGGGAATCGAACCCGGGACCTCACGATTAACGTTCCGGCGGCTAACCGATCGCGCCACGGAGGTCGTCAAACCTAGATAGTAAGAGATCACGGTTCTCCGTTTGTCTTGATCTAGACAAACGTAGCTTCATTAAGTTCTATTACCTCCTTTACATTCACTCGGCGGTTATAGGTACTTCTAACGTGAAACTTCAATACTTCTATCTGACTATCATGTCTTATAGTGTCAAACCCCTACTCAACCGCCCTACAACATAATTATATAATATACCTCTCGTCTACTATCATTCAATGGGGATCCGTGATCTCTGCCTATCTCTAATGGGAAACAGATGTGCATGTATGTATATCTTAGTCGCCTACGACATGGCACAAAGAACGACAGCTAGTTCCCATTCTTTTCGCAGATCAGACGACACAAACTTTGCGACCATTATCAATTGCGGTGTAGTCAGAG
Organism: Leucoptera coffeella; assembly: GCA_030578115.1. Taxonomy (NCBI): domain Eukaryota; kingdom Metazoa; phylum Arthropoda; class Insecta; order Lepidoptera; family Lyonetiidae; genus Leucoptera; species Leucoptera coffeella. The sequence goes on from JAMBLF010000354.1 coordinate 293,039, forward strand.
GTTCAGGTTTCCATCTATGCGATCGCGGAGGTAGTCTTTCTATGGCGCCTTACAACCTACGTGTTGACCAGATAGTTAGTACTCAATGTGACAGGTGGCAAACCATGTCGCCATTTACAAGCACTAACTATTACCTGTTCGGGGAACTGGTAGGTTTCCATACGATAATGTTTTCTCTCACCGTAGTATTCGGTGTAGTTGGTTAATGTATTTTTTACGACTATTTACATAGAAATTCATTAAACTGCATTTCCATTGGTACATGCTCGAGCGGGATTTGAACCATGTACCCACTGATACAGATTCAAGCTTCAAACATCTAGGCTACGCCGAATTTAAGGCCTAAATAACATTATTTATATACCTGCGGGCAATTTCCGATATAGTGTCCCTTTTTGAAACATAGATGGCACATGTACGTCGGCGGAGGCGAGCGAGTGTGTCTGCGGAGCGATAAGGCAGCTAGTTGGTCTGCCAAGGAGCTGGTGTCGTCAGCTGGGGTAGAGGTGACTGTGGAGGCAGTAGGTAGGGGTCCCCACATCGAACCTGGCACCCACTGGAATGAGAAAAATAATGTTAATCTATATCACTATCACTAAATAGTATAAAACAAAGTCGCTTTCTCTGTCCCTATGTCCCTTTGTATGCTTAAATCTTTGAAACTACTAGATTTTGATGTGTTTTTTTTTAATAGATAGAGTGATTCAAGAGGAAGTTTAATATATATATAATAACATCCATTAAATAGTAGAGTAGGCTATATGTTTTATACCCGTGCGAAGCCGGAGCGGGTCGCTAGTTAATATTATAAAGCTGAAGAGTTTGTTTGTGTGAAAGCGCTAATCTCAGGAACTACTGGTTTGAATTCAAAAATTCTTTTTGTGTTAAATAGACCATTTATTGAGGAAGGCTTTAGGGTATATAACATCACCCTGGTACTAATAGGAAAGGAAAATATAATTTAAAAATCAAATTGTAATTACAGTGCCATCTATGTTTCATGTAATGAAAACTTCTGAAAAATTAAAATGTGGCTAATTATTTCATATTGCTTGTATAGAATATATGATTCAAGAGATAACAATACAACTAAACACGGCCTAGCTTGATTTTGGCAGAATCATCGTAATCCAATCCATATTAATACAAAAACCATTAGAAAAATAATGCTTATAAAATCTAAAAAAAATACATCGATTATTATTACTAAAGAAAGATTTTATACATACATATAAATTCACGCCCTTGAATACCATTCGAAGTGAATATATCCATATCTCCTTGGTCACTTATCAGCATAAATATTGCTTTTTGATGTCACAAGAAACAATGTTGACAGTTTGCTAGCCTATCACATTAAATTACATTTACTCCTTAATAAGTCCCCATTAACGACATGCAGATACTTATTTTACGGCCTAGCTAGCACACGGTGGCAAACGCAGCACTGGTCTTATGTCAGCACTACTATACAGGATGGCGCATTCAAAACGGTCAGTATGGGAAAGTCTGAAACTAGAAGAGATACGAAGATTTGTTTTTAGGAACCATGTCACCGATTTTGATAAAAATAAAAACTGCATTCATACTTTCTTTGCAAAAATAACGGTATCCAGTACGGGAATCGTACCCGGTTTCTTTGAAAAAATAAACTTGCCCTTTTCACTTTTTCTTTTTAAATATCGATTGTGTGGATCTTAAGCTGTAAATGTCTCTATGAAACATGATGTCCAAAATGAATAAAATGCATTGTTTTGGCATATTTTAGTTTATCATAGTAGTAGTAGTAACTAAAGTATGCCAAAACAATGCATTTTATTCATTTTCGACACCATGTTTCATAGAGACATTTACAGCTTAAGACCTACACAATCGATATTTAAAAAGAAAAAGTGAAACGGGCCAATTTATTTTTTCAAAGTAACCGGGTTCGATTCCCGTACTGGATACAGTTGTTTTTTCAAAGAAAGTATGCATGCAGTTTTTCTTTTTATCAAAATCGGTGACATAGTTCCTGAGAACAAATCTTCGTATCTCTTATAGTTTCAGACTTTCGCATACTGACCGTTTTGAATGCGCCACCCTGTATACTAGAGATTATATCGTACCGGTAAAACTTTTTTTATGAAAAACTAGTGACCCGCTCCGGCTTTGCACGGGTATAAAATATGTAGCATACTCCACTATTTAATGGATGTTATTTATTATACATTTAAACCTTCCTCTTGAATCACTCTATCTATTGAAAAAAACCGCATCGCAATCCGTTGCGTAGCTTCAAAGATTGAAGCATACAAAGGGACATAGGGACAGAGAAAGCGACTTTCTTTTATACTATGTAGTGATAATCTTTGTCACTATGAAAGCTTCCTCACTGCGCCCGTCATGCCTGTGAATCCCGTTTTGTGATATCTCAAAAAAATTCGAACATAGCTTTTTCCGCTATGTATCGTTGAAACAAAACTCCGCGTCCTAAAATACGTAACAAACAGTTTTTTGTCTTGTATCAAAAGTTATGATTTTCTCTTTATCGGTTCTTCCAGGCGCAATGACGATTTGCAGCTAGTTAGCATTTTATATACGTTTGACGACCTGCGTGGCGCGATCGGTTAGCCGCGTGAACGTTAATCGTGAGGTCCCGGGTTCGATTCCCGGTGGAGGCAGAGTTAAGAACTACGCTTTCTTCTGCTTTCCAGTCTGGTCATTGATTATATATGCTATATATGTATTTATCTACATATAATTATATATTTCTTAAATTTACGTTGACTAGTACCCTTAACACAAGACTTAAATGTACTTTGCAAGGGGCTAGTTTAATTAATGTCCAAATATTATTATACATACATCCCAAACTACAAAGAAACAGTGTTGATAGTAGTTTTAGTACTTAGCATCATTTGATTCATTTCCCATCCTTAAACACGATATGCGTCCACGCATTCGTTAAACGCATTACCACTGATCTACTGTGAGATCAATGACTCAATATACGTTGCGACTTACATTCATTGGGTGTTCTTAGGTGTTTGAGTGTCTAGTGACTGTATACATAATATAATAATACTAGCGACCCGCTCCGGCTTCGCACGGGTATAAAATATATACCCTACCCCACTATTTAATGGATGTTATTATCCATATAAACCTTTCTCTTGAATCACTCTATCTATTAAGAAACCGCATCAAAATCTATTGCGCAGTTTCAAAGATTTAAGCATACAAAAGGACACAGGAACAGAGAAAGCGACTTTGTTTTATACTATGTAGTGATAACATGACACAATATAATTTTTTACTATTCAGATTAAGGTTGATTAGCATATATATTAAGCCTATAACAATTGAGGGCTTAAGAGATGCCAAATTATGATGGGATGGTTAACCTTCTATTATTAACACCATTTGTACATACATATCACGTCCGTTTCCCTGTAGAGGGGTAGGCAGAGATCACGGATCCCCATTTGTCTCTATCCTGACAAACCACTTCGTCTTGACACTAATATACCTCCTCATACACACTCGTCGGTTTAGGTACTTCTTACGTTATCCTTTTTCAGTTCAATAAAGTGAACACGTTTGTTTTTTTGTGTCTTTTACTGTATGGTACGATTTAAAAGTTTCTAATTCAATGGTATTTAATGTAAAGGTGCGGTTAGTAATGCACGTATTTATTTAAACTTTTATTCGATCCTAAACCAAAAATTTAACTTTATTATTAAAAGTTCTATAAACAAATACACTCTACAAATACTACTTTAGTGTGTATGAGGAGATGTATCAGTGTCAATGAATCGAATGAGGTTAGTCTGAATCCGGGGCTCTCTGCCTATCCCTCTACAGGGAAACGGGCGTGATGTGTACATATGTATTTAAACCGCAACATTCTATATATCTTTCCAAGAAAAACTTAAACTACAAACTATATACATAGTATATATAAATCAGGAATACATACATCGTGACATTGCAACAATGGACACTGTTCCTAAAGAGATAGGCGCGGTGATAACGGACACAGGCTGACTTTGTCCTGTATCAGGGTCATGTATGAAACTAACCTTTCTTCATACACTGTGCAAGTTGGGGATTTAAACGGTGTAAACAGCTGTTTACTAAGCATTCTAACTAAGCATATTTAAAAGTTCCTAATACATATATACATATGTACATACACATCACGCCTGATTCCCTGTAGAAAGGTAGGCAGAGATCAAGGATCCCCATTTGTTCCGATCCTGATAGACCACTTTCGTTTCATTGAGACTCATACATCTTCTCATACGGTTATAGTTACTCCTAACGTCACCATTTTTCAATATAGCGTCTATCTCACTGTTATATGTCTTATTGGCCCCCCTACGTAACCGCCTTTCCATTTCACTCATATATATTCCTTTTATCAATCTGCTATCATTCATCCGCATAACATGTCCAAACCATCAAAGCATGTCTTTCAATCCTAATTCAATGGTGTTTATTGTAATTATTTTAATTGTCTATTGGTGCGGTTAATAATGTTATAAAAATAATATTTAAGACACTATTACACCAGTTAATCTAGCCCCTTGGTAAGTTCAATTAAAACTTGTGTTAAGGCTGCTAGTCAACGTAAATTTAAGAAAATATTTATTAAAGATAGATAAATAAATTTAAAGAAAATACATTTGAAACATAGATAAATGCTTATATAGCATGTATAATCAACGACCAGACTGGAAAGCAAAAGAAAAGCGTAATTATTAACTCTACCTTCACCGAGAATTGAACCCGTTACGTCTTGATTATTGTTGTCAAAATTTTAAAATGGTGAATCCCTTTTTATATTTTCAAGTCATAAGTACGTAAAAGCTGTTGTTGCCTACAAATATGTAAATTAATATTTAATGACATTAAATGCTATTAATATCCTCATAGTAATTTTATGTTAATTTGCTAGGTTCTGTCCGTCTTTAAAAAGTATGAAGGATAGAAGTATTACCGTATGTTAAGTTAAATATTGAATATGAAAATATGTTACCAGGTCATGTTAATCCTAATTTCAACGAATGAATTGAGATTTTTTTACGTTTTTCTATATACAATGCTAAGAAAAGATTGCTTTAATAATACCTCTTATTTCAATATACAATAAGGTTAAACCATGTATTTTCCCTAATTTATACAATGATACACTTAGTGATATTTTAATAAGTATGTTTCATATCCTAGTCGTGTAAAAGAAAAAGATAAGTATCTAGCTAATTCTTCCGTTAAGTAAGCCGATTCCTTACAATATTATCGTATCTCGATGGTTCTGACCATGGAGTAATTAATAAGAGGAGTGGGCCTTACGCAATATTTGTATGGAAACTAGCGTGGCATTACTCGGAGTGAAACGAGGAACGCGAGATGGAGGGGAGATATTACAACCAATTAAAACACGGCATCGGCCAATCAAATTAGGTATCTTCTTTCTACTACACATTTTTAGACTCCGCACCAATTAAAACACGACATTTGGACTCCGCGCCGCGTAACGGGGACCGCTCCTTTCGCTAGGTCTTCTTTATATTTGGTTCGTGGTTCTGTCTATATGAAAGAGATTACAGGATGCAAATGTATGTGTATGTGAAACAGCCAGCTGATTACTTCTTACAATCCCAGTCTAAGACAGTCATGTCTTTGAGTGTTTCATTATCTCTGATTGAGTTGATTGGTCGAAGGATCCGTTCAATAGATTTGAGTGAAGCATTTAGTTCAATGCTCTACCCACTCAATAATACCATATAATACAGATTGTGTACATTGGATTTTGTATTTTGATTCCTAAGGCATAAGGTTAAGATTGTATTGGAGGAGTTTGGATGTTAATGTGTTTGAGAATTAGGTGTTTTATGATTTAAAAAGTTTGTGTTTAATATGGTTGAATGCTACTATGTAGTATTAACACGGTTTCTCTCAGTATCTACTGAATTATAACAAAGAGCATATGGCAGAATTATCCTCCTAGGCCATTTTTGTTATTATCGGGGTTGTGTTGGCATAAGTAGTTTTTAGTTGTTTTCGTCAAATGATTTTGAGTAACCCATATTTAACTCCTATGGAATGACTGGAGGAAACTAATTACTTAACTTTGTATTGAACGAAAATCTAAAACAATATACATTTATTTATTTACTATTCATATATAACTTAAAACCAACTCTAACGACAATTCTTCTAATGCGATCGCATATAGACATACATTCACGCCCTATTATCCCTTTTGGGTGGACATAACCAACTAAAAAAGCATATTTACGAAACTATTTTTCTTATCTCTTTATCAATAGCTAATAGTATTCTTATATCTATGCCAATAGATAGGCAGCTGGGAATCAAACTAGGAACCCTTAACACCTTAACCTAAGCTTAAAGTATAACCATCAAACCACTAGTTTAGTCACACACCGAGAGAAGAATTTGCACTCAAAGCTAAATGTTCGTTCTAAGAATGCTATCCTAGTATTTCTAAGAAGATATTGTTTTAATATTATTCTGCTTCTGCCGGTTAGGGATTTAAAACAACGTAACTAGCTTATGTTATGCAATTATTACGTTCTACTAAAGTTTGAGAGCAGTAATAAGACATATTAGAGATGTTTGTTTAACGTTAAGATAATCTAGAAGAAGTGTAAGTAAAGACTCTGTTGATCTCTTCCGACATAATTGACTTGGTAGCAACACATACATACATATGAGCTTATAGTAGATATGAATTATGTTAATTACAAATTCGTAACATTAAATTAAAGGGTAAGCTTAATAAGACGTATGAAGCACGATAAGCATTCTAAAGGTTGTTATTAGAAGTATCTTAAGGTAATCAGTCAGTATACATTTTATATAATGAAGTATATATAAACATATTGGGTATAAAAAATACTGTAGCTCACAAGGATAAAAAATAGAGATCTCTGCTTACCCTTTTATATATATATATAGGCTAGATTTGTACATTACATTTGTGTTTTTCGTTCATGAATACCAATTAAAAGGCGGCCTCATATAAATTAACTCAATGCCAAATTTACGAGAGATGTAAGTACGTATAAAAACTATTTGGGTGTAATACAAATGTTCCTGATTCACATTTTCTAACATTTAGTGAATAATGACAGCTGGTTTTCTTCTATTCGAGTCAAAGATTAGTTCAAATTAAAATAAATAGCACGTATATCTCAATCAGCCTATGTCAGTCCACTGCTGGACGTAGGCCTCCCCAAGGGTACAAAACACGATCACTCGTGGCCCTCAGCCAACCACTACCAGCGACCCTTTTCAGGTCAACGGTTCATGTAACAGGGGTATATATATATATATATATATATATATATATATATATATATATATATATATATATATATATATATATATATATATATATATATATATATATATGCATGTCCTCTATCCATTTTAGGGTTCACAGTGCTTTCAAAAACAATATTACTAGCGCAATTCACGGCCAGGGTTGTCAGTACATTGGCCAATTGATTTCATGATTCTACAAAGGATATTTTACGTAAATGTTTTTTGTGCAAATGCTTCTCATTAACATAATAAACGACAAATTAAATTAATGTTTTGGGCTTTGAATTTAAATACAATATAATGAGCTGTCTTCTTTCAAATTTGATGTAAGATGTAACTAAAGGACAAGGGGTAAGTACTGACGATAAGTTGTCACTAATCACTAATATCAAAAATATCATATGTATTCTATCTACAGGCTATGCTATGTATGATGAAACATTCTTCAGAATTTGTATAAGGTTATTAAAGATGTAAATATACATCTTAAGACTTAGTGCAAATTCATGTCAAGAAATAAAAGATCTAGTAAGATTAATCAAAAATTGTTAGGTTTATTGCGATGGGAATTTAATTTAAAATACAAGTTAATTTAAGATAAGTATAAAATAACGTAATAAATTCTTTAAGAACAATAAATTTTAATTAGCTAAAAGCAAAAGAAAACATCTGAATTAGATTATAATCAATTTCTAAATAATTCTTACAATCAACACACGACATTATATTCAACTATATTATTAGATTGTAATATTATATTATTAATTGCACTCGTTTCAGGATTTAGAAATTATAAAATAGCATTTAAAATCATTAAACAATTACGTATAGGAAGCTCCATGTATTTTTTTAATTTATAAACTATGTTTATATATGGAAAACAATAAAAAAACAGGAAACCAAGACTATAGATCTACATCCACTAATGAATATTATGCTCTATATTAACATAAAAACTTACTTTATCAGTCTAAAAGCTATCAATTAATGATAATACCGCACAAAATCTACTCAACTATACTATCACTGAAACTATTTTTCACAAGCTACGTTTATTTATAGATACAAAAACAAAATAAACAGGAAGTGTATACTATAATCTAGATCATTCATTATACTATACTTATAGAACACTTACTATACTATTTGAAAAAAACTGAACACAAAACATACCTCATTCTGATCATGGGTCACATATAGCCATCCAAAAAGTGACGGAGAGCTGTCTGGTTTCCCACACCACTGAGGAACATATTCCCCACTCAATGTGGTCGGCGATGTCCTCATATTTACATTGACACTGTCTCCAGACTGGTAAACTCCTGTGGTCCTGGTCAATCCATGTCGAAGACTGATCCTGGGCTACTTGGCTATTTATTTTTAACTCGAGCAAAGCTGTGCGCTTCTAAGTCGCGAGCGCAGAAGGGATGGGAAACGATGTCGATACGTCGTGTCGATGGGAGCAATGGATGGTAATTAAAATGGGCTCCGGGATGTAATTGGACCAATTCAGTGTGACAACTGTTGGAATGGGCGAGTTTGAAGTAGTAATTGGTGTGTAAACAAGATTTTTATGCTTGTGTTACCCATTCATATACGTTAGCGGGTCTTGTTGTGTATAATTTTTTAAAGTATGGAATGAACTGTAGAAATTGTTCTGTTTTTTAAGATGACTATTAATCTCTTGTCTTATTATAGGTATTAAGTTTTGTCTTTTCATATCAAACAAGATTACTTACATGTAATTTTTCTGAGAAATGTACCTAATTTATTTACTTTAAGACATACCAATTACAATGATTTACCTCCAAAATAATGTATGCGCACCCTTTATGTAACTCTGAACTTAAATTCTACCTAAATTCTTCTCATTTCCAGCTACACCATCTATCATACATCGATAGATCGATAAAGTATCGACAATCGATAACCCGAACACCCTTCCTTACCCCAACATGTGGCTACACGATTTCGGCTGGGGATTGTACCATTTGTACCGCATTATTTTCGTCCAGTCCTCGTACCATAGTCTAGCGATACAAACAGCTGTTTCCCTGTCGTTTACAGTTTACAGTCTTATGGTAGGAGGCGGGGTTAGTGTACTATTGTATTTATAGAGATTTGTTTACGCTCTAGGCGGCGTTTTAACAAAATATTGTTGTATTGCTACTATATATTTGGTATTTCGCTACCTTTCTTAAAAGGTGACTAAGGGACTAGAGGTAAATGGAATTCATTTAACGATGGGCTAGCCATTTTTAATAATGTTTCATCTCTACTTTTTATATACCAAGTGTCCAAATAGCTTCAAAGCTTTAAAGTTATGTCTATTGATTCAGGAATCAAAGACAAAAGTGTACAATTCTAACATCGGAATAGAATCTTAGTTACAAGAGTCCAAAAACGACACAAACCTGTCTTAACTTTTATTATGAGAAAGCTATACTACTACCAACAGATGTTTCCAATAAATATTTTCGCCTATTGTTTGTGTGCTTGAATGGTCGTAAGGTCCCGGGTTCGAGTTCCGGCGGTTTAGTTAGTGACATGTGTTTTTTATTGTATTTTACGATATTTCGTTATAGTTTATTGGCTTCGTGCTAGTCCGGGATTTAAAAAGAATGTACACTCTTTTTTAGGCATTTCTGATTTAAAAATAATACTGAAAGTTTTGGACTTTTCAGGAATTTAGGGTTAAAGAGCTAAGTTAACAACCGTCGCAAGATTGATCACAATTTCCAAATTTTTAAGAAAAAGATAAAACTTACACTTCTCTGTCATTATTCCTTACGGGGTAGTGATTCTATAATTATGGCTACCTCGAAACCAAGTGTTAACAAGGTAGTCAATGTGTAATGTGTCAGGTGGTAACCGTATTGTCATTTAGAGCTACTGAGTATTAAGGGTCTAATAACGATGCTTTCTTTCACCGTAGTTGGTGCTTTTCGAAAGTATTCTTGTTGCGAAAATATACATAGAAAACCTAAAAAGTTAATTTCAGTACTCATTGTTCAAAACTCAGTATTTTACTGACTCAATAATATCAAAAAATGGTACATAGTTTCATTGCTGCCCCAATTAAAATACGGACACTGAACCTTTGACTTACTAATTCAAGCCAATGATTTAACCATCAAACTGTAGGATTCTATAACAATGATTTTCAACTTATTTCAAACTGGCTGAAAAAAGAATAATCAAAACATACCATAGACTAAAATAACTGTCACATTTTGACAGTTACCGAAAGATTCTAAGTTGCTTACTCTTTGTGCTTATTCGGTGTTTTTCTACAATATTTACTTGAATAATTCACTTAAATAGTGTTTTTTCTTACTTAAATATAAACTTTAGTGTGTAGTATTGGATTGTTCTTTGAAATTGTCGAAGAATTGTTTTTTTAATACAGTGCAGGGGTAAGTCATAATAGTATTTATATTTTGACATTTTTACGCTGATCGCTAATTGGTTTTCACTCTTTATGGGTTATAGGCTCTGGGTTCAGAACTCGGTTGGTCAATTTCTGCTCATATTTCGAAAAGAAACATAATTAAATTCATATCAAAAATACTGAAATGTACACCAAAATAAAGCTAAACGCACACCAAAGGTTAGGTTTGCGTTGGGACTGTTTTATTTTGGTATACAATTCAGGTCATTTTGGTGTGCATTTTAATATTATTTGATGTTCGTATAAATACTAGCCTTTAAAAAAATATAACAATGCATATTTATAAAAATTTGATGGTAAGTATTATGTCTATAAATTCCTTGCTTATAAAAACTTAATACATCAATTTATCTAAAGTTTTAAGAGATTTGTGATTTATTCTCATGATTAATAACTAAACGAGACTTATCGCGTAAGTTTTTATATAATACTAGCGACCTGCTCCGGCTTCGTACGGGTATAAATTATATAGCCTGCTCCTCTATTTAATGGATGCTATTATACATATAAACCTCTCTCTTGAATCACTCTATCTATTATAAACCCGCATAAAAATCCGTTGCGTAGTTTCAAAGATTTAAGCATACAAAGGGACAAAGAAAGCGACTTTGTTTTATACTATGTAGTGATAGTAAAAGTTACCTTTATTATTAACCCGACGTTTCGGCTACGTTATAGCAGCCTTGGTCATGGCGTTATTAATAATCTATTTATCTGTTTATCTGAATTATCAGTATTAGGAATATGTACGTAAGAAGAATGTTCTAGCTGCGGTTGTTCCCGGCATGTCGTAGGAGGCAACTAAGGGACTATTGTGGGTTATACCCCAATATTCATGAATACTAAACGTGACCATGGAGACGCTTTTTATCACGTGAATGTACATGTTTGTAAGGATATATGTACTACAAATGAATTTATAATAATAAAAACACATTTACGAAATGCGTCGAATACTACGGTGAGGGAAAGCATCGTGAGGAAACCTATCTGTTCGTCGAACAGGTAATAGTGCTTGTAAATGGCGACATGGCTGACCACCTGTCACATTGAGTACTGACTATCTGGTCAACACGTGGGTACGAGGTGGCCATAGAATTACTACCTTCGCAACTGTGGAGTTATGATGCTGTTATGGTGCAGTTCGTAAATTAGACCCGGTAGTAAGAAATATAATACTTATTCCAACAAACTTTACACCATCTTTATACCTTAATCTTTCAATTCATAAAAAAACCTAAGATACATATAGTACTACACTAGCAGGCTGTGTATGTAGCATATAAAGTGAATACGTAATGTGTACCTAAAACACACGGCACGGTGACCCACCGGAAGTGTGGACTCCGCCATCTTGGCAAGGCTCGACTTCCGGTTTCCTATTCAATGTCTCATAGTGATAGAAGTACTTGTTCCCGTATATTTTGATGAATAGAATTTGACGTGACACGGTGTAAGAAGTGATTAAGAGACTGAAGGTAGTTTTGTGAGGTAGACTTATCATTACCTTTTCGTACATTTTATAATAGAGTAATTAACTAGAGATCGCGCCACATAAATTGGCAGTAGGCAAACTTGGAACTTTTGGTTACTGGGCAACTTACTATGAAAACTATACCCACGGCCTACAGAGACAAAATTGGTATGGATGTTTAGATAAACGTCCCTAGTTTACGAATATATATGTCGCATCAATGTAGAGTATGGGAATCTGCCCAAAAATTGAAAAAAATAAATGTAAGTGATATACGGTAATGATAAGACATTTTCGACTATTTGCATTGAATTGATAGGTAATGAACTATTACGATAGGAATAATCTGATGCATTTTTAAATCAAACAAATGTGTGTTTAAATCAAACAGTTTTTATTCAACATAATCTATGTCAACAGGCACAATAGTGTTGTCCAAGAACATGGCTGGCGCATCTATTTGTTCTTGGTGTTTGCCCCAGCGTTAATGATCGCTGCAGTGATGCGGAAATCCGCCATCATGTTAGGCAAAGAAACATTAAAATATGTGTGTCGGAATAGCTTATAATCTTTTTTGAAACGACCGTTCTTTGTCTCAACAACCCACCGGCACATTGTTATAAGTCTAGACTTGTTCGCATCTTCGGTTGTAAGTTGCTCTCCTCTAGATCTGAATGGTGGCATCTGAGGATTATAGCCAAATTCTTGAATAGAGGAGATTGAGTCCCGAAAGCCAATTTCAATAGTTGTATTTCAGAGCAACCCCGCGGTTTTTAATTTTTTTAACATCACAAAATGAAATATAGGCTAGCCCTCAATAATTTACCAATAATTTGATTTTTGTATCAAATATTTCGAAAACCGGGTCAGATTATGCCCAATGACCTTTGACGTTTCCGCCATTGCGTGTTATTTTGTATGAAAGGTAAATTTAGTATTACCAGCGTTGTGTTTTTTGCTCACTCTTTGTAATTTTTATGTTTGTTAAGGGTGATTATAATAAATTGATTTCCGGAGTTTCTTGTTAGTTCTTCTCCAAGCTAGGGTCTCCGCTGATCTAACCTCCGTAAAAAATATGTAAAGACAATGCTCAGTGTCTTGTTTGAAATAATAGTTTTAAGAGATTCGCGATTTATACTCATGATATAAGATATAAGGGTGTGTATAAGACTGATTGCAGCTGTGGGAAATCCTACGTCAGACAGACTAAACGGTCTATTGCGGACAGAGTGAAGGAACACATAATATATGTAATATATAATAAGAAGGATAAGTCCCGTTAATTATTAATCATGTTTGAAATAGTTTAATAAACATATTTTGACTTTGATATATTAATTTGTTTTATTTGAGTTTATAGCTCTGCAACCAAAGACCGTTACAAATGAAACCTATAATGTATCGAGCCGTATGGCACAGTGAGTGCTAGTTTTGGCGTGTTTACTGGTAACACTGAATTACGCGACTGTGGCGACGCCTCCAACTGCCAATTTATATGGCGCGATCTCTAACAAGAGGTGACCTCCGTGGTGCAATTTGTTAACCACATGAACGCTAATCGTAAATCTATTTAGCTATGGCTAAATCGTTAAAGAACTTGACACAATAATTCTGAATAACAATTTGTTACTAATATCCCATTTCAAAATATATTCTAACCATAAACATATATTTACATTCACGTCCTTTAATCCCTTTTGGGGTGGACAGAACGTCAGATATATGAACCTACATCACTTTTTAGCATTAGAGTTAGCCAGGTAGCTAGCCCATCGATCAATAGATTATTTTTACCCCTAGTCTCTTAGTCACCCCCTACAACAGGCCGGGAACGGTAGCTGGTTAGCATTCATTTGC